>JAKSZT010053888.1:10331953-10608890 GCA_026826555.1 Tolypeutes matacus
TTAAAAAAAAAAAAAAAAAAAAAAAAGAAGTGGCAGAGCTGTTTCCTTAGCTGCTGGAAGGCTTTTCATTAGGTGGATTCTTAAATAAAACAAAAGAATGTAATTTAAATCCACAGGCATACTGTACCTCTACTGGTGTACTCCTGTTGTTGGAAAACGAAAGTTTGTATAATTGTGTACATAATATTTTTCAACTCCAAGCATCTGTTTGTCTGCCTGAAGCAGGCATTATGATTAAAATTAAACCAAAGCTTTCCACCAGTAGACAATCTGCAGCAGATAAAAATAAAAAATTGTTGGTGCTACAAGGACTGTGCCAGTTTCAACTTTCTTCTCACTCAGATTATATGCCAGAGACCCTCCTTGCTCATTTTATTTACAGAAATAATTGTTTAACATTAAAAATTGGAAATCATCTAAGACACAGGACCTCTTTTCAGATATACTGCTGTCTTAAACCAGTTCACTAATTAATAATAACAATTCAATTCTTTAACAACAGCAAAAAAATCAATATGTTGTTAACTTCTGAATGGTTTTATTTATTTATTTTTATCCATCCCCCCCCCCCCATTATTTTTTGCTTGCTGTCTGTGCTCTGTGTCCATTCACTGTGTGTTCTTCTGTGTCTGTTTGGTTTCTCTTTTAGGCAGCACCAGGAACTGATCCCGGGACTTTTCAGAATGGACACTCAATCTCTTGCGCCATCTTGGCTCCCTGGTCTGTTGCATCTCTTATTGTCTCTCTTCTGTGTCTTTTTTTGTTGCATCATCTTGTTGCACCAGCACTCCATGCGGGCCAGCACTCCCCAGCTCTCCACTCAGGCCAGCTTGCCCTCACCAGGAAGACCCAGAAATCGAGCCTCGGACCTCCCATATGGTAGATGGGAGCCCAATTGCTTGAGCCACATCCACTTCCCTGAATGGTTTTAGAAGTATATGTTTATTATGCTTCTAAGCATTTGTTTATTATGCTTCTAAGCATTTGTTTATTATGTTTCTTGAAGATATATCATTGCTACAATTAATGGAAATTAATAATTCATACTTTCCAAACAGTAAAATTCTTTTACATAGCTGAAAATAACCATAGTATTTGCAGAATGATTATCAACATTCATCATAAACCAGTAATTGTAAATTAATCCTCTCTTTCACCTCTCATTCCTATCAAAAGGATTTTTATTTCTAGACCCAAATTCCCTCATCAGTTACCCCACCTTTGGATATATTTTTTATTAATTATCTTGAGAAATCAAAGATCAAAATCTGGAGCAATTCTTTCAAGTTTGCTTTCAAATGAAGAGAGTATTCTTACTCTAAGATGGGAAAAAAGGCATGTACATATTAAATTCTGAAAACTATCACCCAGGAATAATAAAAGTATTCAAAGGACCCTTTTCACTCCAGTCTCCCCCCACCCCTACCCCCACAGCCCAGGTAGTCATTTGAAAAAGGAAGTTGGGGATGAGAGAGAGAAAAAAATAAAACAGAGACAGAAGTGGGACATTTTACTGGTTACCAGAGAGTTCTTCCACCCTTGAGAATTTGCCCTAGTGAAAAGGATTGGAAGATGGTACCAGGTTCAGCTATTTCAGATTATTGAATGTAAAGATGAGTCAGCCTTGTTCTTGTACCTCAGTGAGTTTACATAGAGAAACACCATGACACCAAATCACTATGCAAGGTCATGATCTCTCTACCACGTTTGTCTTTGACTTTTTATATCTGTTCTGCTACTTCTCCTTTGCCTAAAGGACTTTGCAAAAACAGAAATCATTGGAAAATTTGATGACCTTGAATAACTTAAATGTTAGAACATGATTCATCACTGTGGTAGTTATTTATTGTGCATAATACAATACTGCAAAACTTAGTAGCTTAAAACAATAAATATTTACTATCTCAGTTTCGGCAGCTGGGTGGTTCTGGCTCAGGGTGTCTCATGAGGTTGCAGTTACAGTGTCAGCCCAAGGTACAGCCATCTGAAGGTTTGATTGGGACTGGAAGATCCCCTTCCAGTAGGCTCACTCACACGGATATTAGCAAGTTTCAGTTCCTCGCCACATGAAACTCTCCATAGGACTGCTTGAGCTCCTCACAGCATGGCAGGTGGTTTCTCCAAGACTTTGTGCTACAAGAGAGCAAGGGGGAGGCTTCATTATCTTTGATGACAGAGCCTCAGAAGTTTATTCCCTCATTTCCACACTATCCTACTGGTTACCCGAGGCAGCACTGTGCACTGCTGGAGGGGACTCTAATGCCATGAATATCAGCAAGGGGGAATGTTTAGAGTGCATCTGGGAGGCAAGCTACCACGAAAATTAAATAAAAGGGCCAAAGGGCACATTTGAAATCAATAAATGTATTATGAGTAAAGTTCAGAATGAGTGTATCAATTCTGAAATGATAAATAGTAGCATAATCAGGGTCAGATGGAATTCACTATGGGGAGTTTTCTGAAGGTGGTAAATTTTGGGGTAAATTTTAAAGGAGTTGGAGGACTGAATTTTTGATGGACAGAGAACATTTGAAGGGAATGACATTCCAGGTAAATGAGTATGCCTATTTTAGGACACTTAAGGGCAAGGATCATCCCTTAGCAAGTCTGATCACCATGCATTTAAATTAGAGCTAGTGAAAATGTTCCGTAGGTGATTATAAGTAACACTATAACAGTGGGTAAAAGAAGATCTCAAAGAAATCTACTGTTGAGGTAGGTTATGAAGCATGACCACACAAATGTATAAATGTTTTCTTTAGAATAGATGTTTATCTTTATATACCTATCGTTGGGGATTGAATTATGTCTCCCCCAAAAGTCATATTCAGGACCCAAGCCCTGGTCCTTTGGGTGAGAACCCATTTATAAATAGGGCCTCTGAAGATTTTATTAGTTAAGGGGACCCAAAACTGAATGAGGGTGTTGTGTACTGAAGTGATATCAATGACCTTGAATCCCCAAAAAAACACTGTAAACAGATTGACCGTGGAGTATAAACAAATTGAGAAAAACCCCTAAATATTATAAACATGCTGACCACAAATAAATGTAAACAAATTGAGAAAAACGTGTTTTGTAATAAGTGATGATCAGCCATTTGTGCAAAGATATGATATGGACTGGTTTGATGCCAGCCAGATGGCTTTTCCTTTTGCCAAAGCTCTGTCTCAGTGACCAGTTGGCCTCCCAAGACAAAATGGTAACTTGACTCCTCCTAATTATTTTCTTCTTGTACTTACAAAGACCATTGACATATTATGTGGCTGTCTGAATTTTGATATTTTGCATGGCATATCAGAAAAAATAAGATGAAGAATTATCAGACATGGATTCAAGTCCTTGCTTTGACACTACTTATCATGTGGAGTTAGAACATCATCACAATTTTCTAAATCTCCCTTTTGTCAACTGTGAGAATTGTTTTCTTTAAAATCCTTTTTTGTGTGAAACTCCTTGATTTTTTTACATGCTTATAACTGGAAATCATTCATGAAAATAGGAGGTTAAATACATCCAGTTTTAAAAAAAAAACAAACAAACAAACAAAGAAAAGCCAAAACAACAACGTGTTATTCCTAAGAGGAAAAAAAATAATTTATTAAGCTATTATTACATATTTAATTAATATACTTTAAAGCAGCCCATAATTAAGGTTAATCCTCCTAATTTATACCACCCATACAGGGATTACGGAGAGAAACAGTACGAACTTGAGGCCAAAATTCTAGTAGCTGAGATTTTATAGGCCAAGAATCTAAAATGTTGCTATGTTGCTAGAGCGTGAGAGCACATGTAATGTAGATCAGCCAGTTATTGTAGTTCTCTAAAGTACACCTTGCCCATCTCTCTTAATGGATTCAAAATGCCAAATGGCTCCTGACATTTGTATAGGGGGAAAAAAAAAAAAAAAAGCTTACTCCAAATCAGGGTCACCCTAACCCTTCTAAAAAAGGCACCATGTGCTTCTTCCTTATCTGAAAAATCTTAGCTATGCTTTCAAGATTGCTTCTGGTAGGTTTTATAAGGAAATGCCTCTCCTCACCCTCCTGCCTACTACATAAGCCTATGTACATGATAATCATCAGCATTTTGAAATGCTCTGAAGTCTTTGTAAACAAGCTTGTCTGGCCTCAGACCCCAGATAACAGTGTGTGTTTTTCATTTGTGAAAAATCAGTGAATGACTTACTGAAGTTGGGAAGTCTGCAGAGAAACTTTTCTTCCACTTAAAAATATACCTTCTTTTAGGAAAACTAATCTTTCTGCTAAACAATTCCTTTGATTTTAGTAATGAAAATTACATTTTTCTTTCACAAATATTTTTATCCTCTTGGAATAGAGCTTAAATCACTGTGTTTTACTGAAAATGCTTGATGCCTGATTTTTCCTTGAATCAGAGGCATTTCTCAGTTTATCCTAAATATATTTTATTTCCTTACAAGGCAGCCTGGGGGACAGACAGATGGAGAGGATAAAGCGCTTCATAATCATTACAAGTATTGGCTCCCTGGGGAGTAGGTGTAGCCCAGGGGTTGAGGGCCTGTTTCCCATGTACAAGGTCCAGGGTTCAATCCCTGTTACCGCCTAAAAAAAAAAAAGGGTATTGGCTGCCTGTATAAACTTTTCCTGTCAAGTTCCTAACATCATTTCTATCAAAACTGAGTTCCTTTCCTAGGCCTTATTTATTTATTCATTTTTGGTGGAGACATTTCCAAATCTATGTTTTATATACTATGATAACAGAAGTTGTATATTCAACAATGTGTAGATTAAAAACCTAAAATAAGAATTTTTTTCTAAAAAGTTCTCAAGCCTCTTTAGAGGAAAGAGTATTGAACTCATGTTTGGCCTCCCAGGTTTTTCACAAGGGGTCACCTTGGAAAGTCTGGACCTTTGTTCCCACATCTACAAAATGAACAAGTGGAATTAGATTTCCCTTCAAGATTAAAAAGCTAGGACTACAGTTTTCATTCAGAGTGTTTGATAGTATTAATTGCTAGTGCTATTCCTTCTTTAGTTTCAAACAAGTAAAAGAGTAGAACATATTTCCATTTTCAAGATATTATTCAAATTTGGAAAAATAGTTCATGTATGAGCTGTAATTTACACTTACCAAACAAAAATGTTATACTTCACAGTTCACCTACTACCTTGCTGCCTTAACTTTTAATTACAAACAAAACTCCAATTGGTCAAATAGAAGTGAGATTGGCAAATATTTTCTGCAAAAAGCCAGATAAGAAATATTTTAGGCTTTGCAGACCTCACAATTTTTGTCACAACTACTCAAATTCGGCTGCTATAATGCGAAAGCAGCCAAAGACAATATGTAAACAAATGAGTAGCTACGTTCTAAAGAAACTTTATTTGTAGATACTGGAATTTAAATTTCATATAATTTGCACATGTTACAAAATATTATACTTCTTCTTGATTTTTTTTGAATACTTAAAAATACTCTCCAGCTCTACAACAACAGGTAACAGGCCAGAGTCGGCCCACAAGCCACAGTTTGCCAACTGTGGCAGTTTGATATTATTTATGAATTCCTAAAAGAGCTGTTGACTATGTTTGTAAACCGGTCTGTTCCTCTGGGCATGATACCCCTTTGTAATAAATTCAGAGGTTTCACTTTTACTTTATTAAATCGAGATTAGGGCTTTGATTCAACCACATCATTAGAGTGTCACTCAGCATTGTGTACCAGCCCCCTCTGTGGGCTGATAAAACAGACTCTCGCTTGGAAGTAGAAACACAGAGAGAAGATACACAGAGGAAGTGAGACTGCTCCATAGACACAGCAGAGGCTCCAGGAAGAGAGTTGAGCCATTCACCTGACAGTTTACAGCTGACCTTGTGAAGAGACCAGAGCAGCTGAGCCTGGGAAGAAAGAAGCCCCGAGAAGAGAGACAAGCCCTATGCCAGCCGACAGCTGAGATCAGAAGAAGCTGAACCCACGGAGCCTCAAGAGGGATGAGGAAGGCTGAACCCTTGCAGATGTCGCCCGCAACAGACTTTGTGTGAGAAAGTACCTCTTATGGTACCTAGAGTTGCACTCCTTAGGGCCTTGTAACTGTAAGCTTTTACTCCAAATAAATACACTTTATAAAAGCCAACCGATTTCTGATACTTTGTATCAGCTCCCCTTTTGGCTGACTAATACGCTAACCCTGACATAAAATGATAAAACTAAAGCAACCCGGCTTCTGTTTCTTCAGCTTTTTTTTTTTTTTTTTAAGATTTTATTTATTTATTCATTTATCCCCCCCTTGCTGCTTGTGCTCGCTGGGTCAGTTAACCACGCCGTGCGGGTGGGCTTGCCTTCACCAGGAGGCCCCGGGAACCGAACCAGGGGCCTCCCATAAGGTAAACAGGAGCCCCACTGATCGAGCCACAGCTGCTTCCCACTGTTTCTTCATCTTTATAATCACTGTGTTATCATTATTTATTTTAAATCTACTGCATTGACACAGAAATATGTGATACCACAGGGGTTTGAGGTAGAAACACCTCAAGTGATTCCTAACTGTTAAGAAATTACTCTCAAAATTAATCCATGTAGCTGAGTCGTTTGTGTCATGTGTTGTCGCATCTGTATAACTGGGAGTTTGTATAACTCAAATAAATTTGCATGTAGAAGACAATGCTATTAAAAAATAACCAGTAAAAATGTGATGTTTATAGATATTATTAAAACTCAACCATAATGCCTGCAATTATTTAAAACAGGCTAGGATTCCACAAACCATTGCCCAGAGGCCAAATTTTTCCTGATGTCTATTTTGTAAACAAAGTTTTATTGAAACACAGCCATTCCTATTCATTGACATACTGCGTATGGCTGCTTTCACTCTACCATGGCAGAGTTGAATAGTTGTGACAAAGATCTTATGCCTCACAAAGCCAAAAATCATTACTATCTGACACTTTACAGAAAAAAAGTTTGCTGACTCCAATTTAGAACAACAAAATATTTTTTTATCCGGAAGAGTATTTTACCATTATTATTATTATTTTTTTTTTTTTTTAAGATTTTATTTATTTATTCGTTTATCCCCCCCTTGCTGCTTGTGCTCGCTGGGTCAGCTAACCACGCCGTGCGGGCAGGCTTGCCTTCACCAGGAGGCCCCGGGAACCGAACCCGGGGCCTCCCATATGGTAAATGAGAGCCCTACTGATTGAGCCACAACCGCTTCCCCACTGTTATTATTTAGAAGTGCTGATGCTTTGTAATAATAAAAAGCAGAACAACCATAGATAAAATACACAGTATTGTCTAACCTCAGGGTAGATTGCACCCACAGCCCTGACCTTAGTATGGATTTTCCCTGAGTAAGGAGCTAGGGCTCAGACTGTAGACAGTTGGGAGGTATATGGTCCCTCACACAACATACCGATTAAGCTTAGATTCTACCTGGTTGATCCTGCAGAGCTATTTGATACACAAATATAGATGGCGGGAGAAGAGCCACCTAAGAGAAAAGGATTTGGAGGGAATCATGCCTTCTCTTTAAGGTTCATATGTTTAAAACAAATGGTAGACTATTTCTGATTTATGTCCCATTGTTTGGGACAGTGCCTTGAACATAGAAAGCACTCAATAAATATTTACAGTGAGATGAGGGAAGCTCTAACAAAGGAGAGATGTCAGGAAAGGTTAATGGGAATGAGAGTCTGAAATGAAGAATGTTGTTTCTTCTACCACGATGACAGATAGTAATTTCCCACCCAACT
Organism: Tolypeutes matacus; assembly: GCA_026826555.1. Lineage (NCBI taxonomy): Eukaryota > Metazoa > Chordata > Mammalia > Cingulata > Chlamyphoridae > Tolypeutes > Tolypeutes matacus. The sequence continues at coordinate 10,339,690 of JAKSZT010053888.1, forward strand.
CAGCCAGCCTGGAATCTTGGTGCGTTTTTGGAGGGTGGGGGTAGGAACGGCTTGTGAGTGAATATAAAGGCTCACCAAACCCAGGGCCAAATTTGTATGTGTGTGTGTTACAAGAAGTAGTGTCCTCCCTTACGCTGAGGAACCATCTCAGTCAGCAGAGGCTGATGAGTCAGTGGCAGCCAAACCTTTATTTTAGCAGTCTCAACCAATTTCAATGGCAGTGAGCCTCAGTACGTACCTAAAGCCAACAGGACCAGGTCTACACGGTTGTCAATACTTGGCCCTCAACTCCACACCCAGGAGGCAATAGCAACAGAAGCCATAGGAGTATTCTGTGACTCCAGAAGACAGAGGAGTGGGGGCCTCCAAAAAACAGTGGCTGAGCAGTCTGCTCTTTGGGAGGGAGCAGGAGAAGGGGTGCTATGAATTCCTGTTCAGCAGGCATAGAAAAGGAGAAGGACTGGTTCCTGAGCTCAGAGCTATGTCAAGATATTTGAGTAAGGGAGCCCTGAGAAAAACTGGAATTCTTACAAGGGAAGCTCCAAGGCATGGCAATTGGGGCTCTAATGTATATGTGACATACTTTTTAGTCACTGAGTACTGAGATTGGGTTACATAGTAAAAAATATATTCAGAAATAGTTCAGCAATTATTATATGTCACTTAACATTTAATTTCATTATTCCTATCTCCAGATGCATTGAAACTTGATTTAAAAGAGAAACCAGTGGGAAGCGGCTGTGGCTCAATCAGTAGGGCTCCCGTTTACCATATGGGAGGCCCCGGGTTCGGTTCCCGGGGCCTCCTGGTGAAGGCAAGCCCGCCCGCACGGTGTGGTTAGCTGACCCAGCGAGCACAAGCAGCAAGGGGGGGATAAATGAATAAATAAATAAAATCTTTAAAAAAATAAAAATAAATTAAAAAAAAGTAAAAGAGAAACCAGTTTATAGCATTTTGCTTTTGAAGTGAATGTAAATCATTATCGGTGGCAGATGGCAAAGATTAATGATATAAGCTCAACACATCAGAAAAGGGAATTTTTCTTACTCGTGTTACCTAAAATGGCTGTGTGAGTTCTGTATTTGACACTACCAACAGAACACATACATTATTGATCTTATTTATTTATTTTTTTTTTTTACTTTTGGTTGTATTCTTGACTGATATGTTTGCTTTGTAAATTTTCCATAATAGGGCAAAAGAGTCAAAACTTTTTTTTTTAGCTTTGTATACTTGTAGGGTTTTTCCCCCTAATGTTGTTTCAGTCTGATTGAAATGCTATAATTACTGAACTGTGTCAACATCCTTAAGTTGGAGATAGTTTCTATTTCAGATTCATTATACTACTTTCATAGATTTTTGTCTTGGATAGAATTTTCCAGGGATCATTGAACTCTCTCAGGTGGTAAGAATGGCTGGTTAAACAAAGTTGTGCTTCTCTTTCTGCCTCTTCAAAATAGTGCCTTATTTTTTTAAAAAGACTACAAATTAAAAAATCTCAATTTTTGAAATACTACTACTACAAATAATGCTAGTTAACATGCAGTCAATATGTCAATTAAGTAGGTATTTATTACTCAGCCACCCAAAGAGGAATTATCTCCCTTTTACAGCTGAGGCCATTAAGCTTAGAAAGATTGAGAGATTTGCCCAAAGTGACAAAAATGTGTGGCCTCACATAATTAATGGTGGATCCTTTAAAAGATCAGTTTCCTCTAATATCAATAAAATATGATTCTAGTTCCCTGAATTATGACATCAGAAGTGCATCCTGAAAAAAATGCACTTCAAAAATGTACACAAAGATAAAGAAAAAGTAGTAACTGGAGAAGAAAACTTCATCGATGGTGAAAATAAGAAATGTCTCCATAATATTAAAAATCTCTGAAGGGGAAGTGGATGTGTCTCAACCAGTTGGGCACCCGCTTACCACATGGGAGGTCCCAGGTTCAGTTCCCGGTGCCTCCTGGAGAAGGAGGCAAACAATGAGCAGACAGACAAAAACAACCATCGAGGGGAGGGGGGATAAATTTTTAAAAAATCTCTGAAGAATATTTGTCATATGTAATATAATTTAGACCAAACTGAAAGTGGACACTGGGTGCTGATGCCCAGTTCTCTAGCTTGTGAGCACAGGGCAGTGAGTGGATAGAAGAAACACCCAGTGGCTCAAACCACGCTCGGAAAGGCACCAGCTAGAAGTGTGGGTGGATTGCAAGAGGAACAAGAAATAGCAAAAAGGCGATTCACTTCCCCTTGCATACTTGAAAAGGTAGTGGGATTGAGGAGAAAGTGTTCCATAAAGTTATAACCTCCCTTTTTTCTGATCAAACTAATAAGGAAGGGTAAGACTTAGAGCATGGCAGAATGAAACATATGGAGAAAAATACATGTTGAGCAATAAAACAGAAAGCCCATGAGCTGAAGGGCAAACCTCTAAACTTGATTTATATGAAGGTAGGTAGCTCATCCTAAAGATAAGGAGCTAACTGACATTGGAAGGTTAACTCTCCCAGTGACAGGAAAATCCCTAACTCAGTGGAACCAGATGCAGTGTTATAAAAATTTTGAGGAGTAACTGCACAGTGCCCACTGGCACTGTGGCACACTGGCACTGAAGTCTTGGCTTCCTCTCTATCACTCTCATGCAACTGGATAATTAGAGAATAAGTAATGTCAACAACAACAGTTCCCAGTAAAACAAGAAAGACTGTCAAGGAAATTCCATTCATTTTCTTTTTAAACAACTAGCAGACCCACATAAAATATGATCATCCAAAAGGGTGACATTGGGAAGACAGAAATAAATAAGTTTGTGATGTGAGCAAAAATAATACAGAACATGAATGAATAAATGGAAGAACAATATGAATGCAGCAAGGAAAATATTTTGAAAGATTCATTCCTCATAGCAGATGAAAACTACCTATTTTCAAGGAAACTTAACAAAAATGTGGACTTTATACAATACAATAATTTAAAAAATAAATGGGAGAAGAAGAGAAATTAGGAGGCAATAACTCTGAGAATTTAAAACCTAATTAGAAACTGATATAAACAGATATTATGGAAAACCAAATCAGTGGCATGAAATATTTGCTTGAGAAAAATCTGTAATATCCAGGGATGAAGAAATTTGGGAAAAGATGATAGCAATGATGAATAAATAATAATGATAAAATATTTGGAGAATTGGAATGCATGTTAACAGAAGAAAATGCTTGAGAGCATCTGAAATATTAAAGATATAATAGACAAACTCACAAATCTCAAATGAACCAAAATTTTAGAAATAATTGAAATAGAGAGGTAAATTGATGAAAAGATGCTGCAGGATTTTCAAGAGTAGAGAAGGAATATTCTCAGTCACAGTGGCTGAAGAGTTTGGATTTAACATCCACATGATAGCAGGAGATATGGCTTGCAGAGAGACGTTAGTACAGAAACACACCTCCATCCCCAAAACTGCAACAAACTCAGTGAAAAATAGGCTACATAAAATCCACCCACTGGAAAAGGGGGAAACAAATAACTTTTCTCTGTCTGCCTGAATTTGTGGAAATTAGTAAATACTGACCAGTCCTCATATGGGATTGGAGTTCAAATTTACACTACTATGTAGCCCAAGAAATAAAAATAAAAATATGAGATTAACTAAGTGATACACCTAAAATCCTCAACAGAAAAAAGAAAAGAAAAATCTCTCTCAACCCAAGTTCAGCATGTCCTTCAAAAAAGCCACAACAGAGATGAATTTAAAAATACAACTAAGGGAAGCAGATGTGGCCCAAGTGATTGGGCTCCCGCCTACCACATGGGAGTTCTGTGGTTCGGTTCCCAGTGCCTCCTAAATAAGACAGCAAGCTGGTGCGACAGACAGGAGAGGCAAACTGACACAACAAGATGATGCAACAAGAGATACAAGAGGAAAAACATAACAAGAGACACAACAAAGCAATTAGGCGCCTCCTTCCCACATCGGAGGTCCTGGGTTCGGTTCCCAGTGCCTCCTTAAGAAATAAAGAAGACAAATAGGCACAGCAAGTGCAAACAACAAGGGGGTGGGAAGAGATAAATAAATAAAAATAAATCTTAAAAATAAAACACAATGAAAATAAATTATTATGGGCAATAATCAAGAGATACAACAAAGAGCAGGATTATAATACAAAAACTTCCCGCGATAAACCCTCAATTAAGGACCATAAAAGTATGTTTAAAATGTTTTTTTTTAAGTAATAAAAGAACAATTTTTAATATTTTAAAAAGCAGAATTTTAAAAAAAGGTAGAATTTCTAGAATGAAAATATAAACATCGAAATTAAAGACTTAATAGATGAGGTAAGAGCAGATTAGACATAACTGAAGAGAGAAAAAGTGAGCCAGAAATTCTGAAAAAAAAATGACATGGAATGCATTACAGACAGAGGAAGAGATCCAGTATATGAAAGAAAGGATAAGCAGCATGGAGGGTAGAATTCAATTATTCAACAACCATCTAATGGGAGTTTTGGAATAAAACAACAGAGAAAATGACATAGAGGTAATATTCAAACACATAATAGCTGAGAATTTTCAGAACTGATGAGGCAAATGAACAGTTAGATTTTGAAAGTCAAACAAGTCCAAACTATGTCCTACAACACATAATTTATTCTAAAATAGCCACATCAATTAGAGTTAAAAGAAATGATTCCAGATTTATAATCCATAAAGGATTATATATATATATATACTGCAAAAAAAACATATATCTATTAATTTGGTGAGATAAAAAACACACAAAAATTTTAGAATGTAAGTAAAAATTAGGGAAGGAAAGGTTGATAGTAACAGGAAACGAATTTCTGATTTCTCAAAGGAACATCAATGCAGACTATTTCACTTGTGAAATTATAGACAAGAGATAAAAATTTAAATAAATATTAAAATTATACATATTTTATTTTATTTTTAAAGAAGCTTTAGATTACATAAATGTTACATAGAAAATATAAGGGGATTCCTATATGGCACCCCCACATGCATTCTTTAGTTGAACTGAAAACAGACAATACATTTCATAATGGGTTGAATGGATAAAAGAAAACAAAAACCATGCAGATAAAAACTAACATTTAATAAGAGGAAATAGCAAGAGAAGATTAAAAGTTGAAAACATCAAAAGAAGAAGGAAGAAAACTATATCTAATATAACAAATTTAAAATTAGGGTAAATTATCTATTAAAAGAAAAAATCTCTCATTTGGGACTTTTTCTTAAAATATCCACATACTGAATAAGAAATTGTTTTAGTTTGCTTAAGGGTGCCAAGGCAATATACCAAAAATGGGTTGGCTTTTACAATGGGGATTTATTAATTCATAAGCTTACAGTTCCCAGGCCATGAAAGTGTCCAAATCAAGACATTATCAGTGGGTGCTATCTCCCCGGGCTGTAGCTGTTGGCTATAAGGCATATGACAGCATCTGCTCATCTCTCTCCTATCCTCCGGGCCTTACTGCGTTCAGCTTCTGACTTCAGTGGCTCTTCTCAGCTTCTGTGTTCTTTTGATTTCTGCTTCTGCTCCTGGAGCCTTCTCTCTCACCTTCTATGTATTTCTCTCTGTCTCTGCAGCCTTTTTATGTATGTACATTCTGTTTATAAAGAACTCCAGTAAGAGGATTAAGACCCACCCTGGGCCATTCCTTACTGGAGTAATCTAATCAAATGGCCCTTAACTGAATCTAATCTAATAAAAGGTTCACAATAGGTTCACACCCATAGGAAGAGACCAATTTAAGATCACAATTTTTGGGGGTCCACAAAAGATTCAAATTACCACAAAGATAAATCTATAAAAATAATTTTAAAATATTTGAAATGAAGCATAGACAAACACATACTACACATATGGAAATTAAAATGTATGCTTCTAATATTTAATAGTGTTGAACTGAAGGCAAAAGGTCCAAAAAATGTCACAATATAATAATGATGGATTCATTCTATAGCGAGCATGAAACTACCTGGGACTTTTATGAACCAAAGAACAAAGCATCAAAATGTTAAAAAAAAAAAAAAAAACACCAAAACCTAAAGGAAATTCAAAGAAATCAATAAAATGTAAATAGTGTTAGATGATTTTAATTCACTTTTCTCAGTCTGTGGGCATGCGAGTACAGGATACTCCTCCCAGGTAGCTTAGATTAATATACATATTAAGGTACAGATAGAGAAGCTGAAACAAAAAAACAAACAAACCATAAGGCCATGCTTTCCTCACAGCCCTGTTACCACAGGCAGAACAGAGAGGAGAAACATGGTAGACTTGGCCTCTTAAGGAGTTAGCAGGGCATGGAGGGGGTAGTAGGCTGTGTTTGTTGTTGTACCCCCTATGGGGGAAAGAAGCAGAAGTTCTAATACTCAGTGGGGAACACAGAGAAAGGAGTGAACAAGTTCCTTCTAACTCCAAAAATAATGATTTAAGTCAATTAAATATACTCTGTGTTATGGTTAAGGTCATGTTCAACTTGGCCAGGTGATGGTGTCCAGCTGTATGTCCAAGCAAACATTGGCCTGATTGTTACTGTGAGAATATTTCTTACACTTTAATCATCAGTAAGTTGATGGCATCTATGATTGATTACATCTACAATCAGTTGAGGAGATTGGCTTCAACCATGAGAGATGTCTCATCCAATCAGCTTATGGCTTTAAAAGGAGAAGTGATAATTTCAGCATTCAGAAGAGAGAATTTCCATCTCTACTTCAGCCAGCCAGCTTCTCTTGGGGAATTCATCCAAAACCTTCATCAGAGCTTCCAGCTTGTGGCCTGCCCTACAGAATTTGGATCTCTCATCCCTACTGTCGCCTGAGACAATTCTTATATAAATCTCATAATATTTACAGATATCTCCTGACAGCTCTGTTTCCCTAAGAGAACCCTAATACACTCTGAAATCCAAGAAAAGAGCTTTAGTAGGTTACATGAAGCATTAGAAAATATTCATCCAGGCTAAACTGCTCATTCAACCCAAAGTATCTCTGAAATTTCTAAAAAAGTTAAAGTCCATATAGACATTTCAGAGTCTTCCTCTATTATTTTCCCCCAAGTTCAATAGACTTTCAGTGTCCTGGGCCCTCTTGGGATCAATTAGGACACTTAGCATGGAACATAGGGGAAAGTATGAGTTCTAAAGTTGGACCAGCTGGAGTTCAAAGTCTGTTGCCCATGTTTGGAAAGCTCTCTGAGACTTGATTTCTTTACTTGTAACAAAAAGATGATGCAGGGAAACGGATGTGGTTCAAGCTATTGGTGTCCCTTCTACCACATAGGAGGTCCAAGTTTCAATTCCCAGGGCCTCCTGGTGAAAGACAGGTGAAAAGCTGGCCCACACGGTGAGGTGGCCTGAGAGGAGAGCTGGCCCACACAGGAGTGCTGGCACAGCAAGATGACACAACAAAAAGAGACACAGAGGAGAGATAATAAGAGACACAGCATACTAGGGAGCGGAGGTGGTGCAAGAGATGGAGTGTCTCCCTCCCACTCCGGAAGGTCCCAGGATCAGTTCCTGGTGCTGCCTAAGGAGAAGACAAGCAGACACAGAAGAACACACAGAGAGCAGACAGCGAGTGCAAAACAACAGGAGGGGGTAGGGTGAGAAATAAAATAAATCCTAAAAAAAAAGATGATGCAGTTTAACAATTACATGAGATGGCACATAAAAATGCTCAATAAAACGAAAGTTAGTTTCCTTCTGCTGCCCTAAACCCAGTTGCTGCATTGCTGATCCAATTTCACCTGAAGAATGGCAATTGTCTATCAATTCATACCTAATTATTTGCCTTTTTCTGAATGCTCAAAACTGTAGCAAGTATTTGAGGCTATTTACTGAAAATTCAAAATATATGCTTTCAAAATAAGTGGTAGTCTATGCTTTAAAGAATAGGAATATACTATGTTAATTTGACTGACTGAAGCAACAGAAGGGAGTATTCTTTCATAATTTGTATCAACTATTTTCTTGCAGTTGGCCATTTTGATTAAATTAAATGCCTATTTATACCTATTCATGCAGAAAATAACGCCCACTTTTGGGTACTCACTATATGTTACTTCATCCTCACAGTACTTGACAGGTGTTATCTTTGACCTTTTCCAGTTGTGGGAACCAGTTGGAAGTTAAGTAACTTGCAGAGTCAGCCAAGCTGCTGAGCTAAGAATCAAATCTGGCCTTCAAGAGTAACTTTGAGGGAGTGGGTGTAGCAGAGGTTTGAGCGTCTGCTTCCCATGTATGAGGTCCTGGGTTCAAACCCCGGTACCTTCAAAAAAAAAAAAAGAGTAACTCTGGTCCATGCAGGAATGGTATAAAATGGGAAACATAGATCATCTGCCCCTTAGGGTTGAAAACATGGTGGTAGAAGTAATATACACTGATAAACAGCTACAAATCAGGGTTGATTTGGTTGAAATTAACTTTCCTAAAATTAAAATTAAATAAAATAGATGGAGAAAGAAGAGGGCTAGTGGAGAGATCTAAGCAATCTTTTAGAATTGTAGGGAAATACAGGTCACATCGAGAGGCACTGGAACCAAGCACCACCTGGCATTGCAACTGGAAAAAGACCTTGACCAAAAGGGGGAAAGGGTAAAGACAAATGAGTTTATAAGACTAAGCAACTTCAAGGTGAGTCAGGAGATCACTCCAGAGATAACACTTATGCATGTCTCCACAGATCTCATTGACTGCCAAAGTAGATATTGCCTCAAAGAGCAGGGCTCCTGAGGGCTCTGGAGACACCCAGACACTATAAACAGGGCAGACAGCTCATGAGTTTGGTGCCCTGCCAGTGGGTCCTACTTTGGGGTTTGTGCTCCACAGTGTGACAGAGTTGGACTCAGTTGTGGTTTCCCTACACGTGCCTCTTCTGCCCCTTTTATTTGAACCAGTAGTTAGTACGAGAGTTGATAAGTGTACATCCAGGAGACTTAAATCTTTGGGATTTCCATGTGCTAGTCAGGCCCTGAGTCTCAACAGAGTTGCAACACCTACTCTTCAGTTCATTGGACTCACCCAGTACAACTAACAAGGAGATGATGATGGACAACCATCATCTCAAGGAACAGAGAGAGTCTACAGCTGATAGCAAGATAGTCCCATCCATCTGCCCCATGGGATCTAAGCCCTCTCTCAATTAGCAGTGGAGTGGGCATCACCATAACAGAATCTTCAGGATTGGGAAATGAACAAAGACTATAGAAGACTTAATGTATTCTACTATAGACTTATTGTGATTCTAGCAATGGAAGAACTTTTATCATTGATTTGGAAGCAGTGGCCACTGGAAGTTCTGAGGGGAAGAAGAGGGAAAAATAGGCATAATTTGGGATCATTTTCAGGACTTGGGAATCGTCTTGAATGACAGATACAGGCCATTATATATCACGTCATAACTTACAAACTTGTGCGGGAGAGAGTGTAAATATAATGTATACTATAATCCACACTTAGTGGCAATGCTCCAAGATGGACATCTCCAATTGTAGCAAATATGCCTCACTAATGATGGACGCTGTTAATGTGGGAAAGTGTGGGAGGGGTAGAGAGCAGGGCATATGGGAATACTCTATATTTTTTTATGTAACATTTATGTAATCTAAGTATCTTTAAAGAAAGAAATTTAAAAGTATATATATATATATATATGTATATATAAAGGAGGCATTGGAACAGGAATAGGCGAGCTGCCTAGAAAAAGGGAAATCTATTGCTCTGACTCTTCTTTCTGTGGCTCTTAATCTCTGCCTGTCTCTTTCTCCCTTGGTCTGCAGCCTGGCGCTCTTGCCTTCTCCTCGCACCTGTCCCTACATTCCTTCCCTATCAAGTGCCCTTGGGAACGCTGGAGGTTAGGGCCTGACTTCAAATTCCAGCAAAGGTGGGAGGAGGAGGAGGAAGGGTAGGGAAAGCAACTTATGGGAAGAAGGGTTAGACAAATTGGGAAAAAAAAAATAAGGCAGGGTGATAAAATGGAAAGCAAGGAAAATGTCTTCAATAGTAAGAAATGCTGTCGGGAGGGCATGTCTAATTAAAAATCAAGGAAAAAGTTATTGGGTTTTTGTATAAGGGCATAATTGCACTTAGAACCATATGTTATTTATTTGCTTTACATTTGGATAACAACAGTTCAAATTCTTCTTGAATTATTGGTACAGGAAGAGTCTTTCACAATCTCTCTTCTCCTCCACCTCTTCCTCCTTCTTTTTAACAGTTCTTGCCCAACAGATTTGGTAAATCACAGCCAGGTGTCTCCACTATCAAGAATAAATGTTTTTCTAAGCAAATTTATAAATTATGGTGTAAAATCTATACAGCACAGAGTTTAATGCTCATCTTTATTGGCTTTACCTTTCTATTTCTGAAGTAAAATTTATAGGATTGATGACTTATTTTTGTAATGAAAATGTGCTGTGCCCACCTATTAAACTTCACATCACTCTAAGGAGATTTTCTACCATAAAGCAGCTAGCAATGTGCTGCCATATATCTAGCTTCTCTTACCAAGTAGTCAGTCTTAAGTTTGTTGTTGTTATGCTTTTCTTCAGAAACAACAAAAAAAAGAATAAGCAAAATGTATTATGTCCACAATACTCATCTTTTTTCACCTAATGTTGCAGTGGCTTAAGGAAATAGGTCTTCCATAAGTACAAATAAAGACGCGAGTGGTACAATGAAAATAGGCCTTGGGTTATGGGGTAAGAAACTGCATTTTAAAAAATGAGGATGAACTCAAGCCCTCGACAGCTCTGATTTAATTTCCTGTGGCGTAAATCCATTCTCAGGCCCCGAGGATAAGTTTGTTATTTAGCACTTCACTGAGTCTCCTTTTGAACTTTAAGAGAAGCAGACTCAGGGTCACAGGGCCTTGCCTTGTTCTCAGCGGGAGTGTGAACCATCCCCTGACACACAGCTCTGACCCCTTTACAACCTGCTAATTGCATTTCTTCCTTGATCACTGGACAGGAGCCATCCAGGCATGGAGCACTGCTTTGTTAGCCCTGGGCAGACCGTACATTCCTGGGGAAAACCAAAGAAGGATTACTGGAGACAGAAGATGGAAGGGAAACCCAATTAGCTAGGTGGTTGGACTTTTTGTTGGTTTGTTGCTTGTTTTTGATGCATTTGTCTGTGTTTCTAGGCGGGGATGTAGGGCATACATTTCTTCTCTCAACTATTACAGTGTCATTTTGTTTTCATTTCAAATTTTTGAATTTTCTAATTGTCATGAAAGGTTAGCATTTTTGCTTTTATAAATAGTGATAAATATTCATGTTACTTAAAAAAAAAAAAAAAAAAAAAACTTTTCCTTAATTACAGCTAGAATGTGGTAAGTTCCCCAGAAGAAATCTCCCAGGTCATCTGGTCCAGTCTTTGTCATGGATGATGCCTGCAAAGAAGCCCAGGGAGGTAGAAATCTCTCCCCTAGTCACAGAATTAACTACCAGTTAGCCTGAGACCTGAATGCAAATCCTTGGACTCCCGGCAAATGTTCTTCCCACGACGTGGTCTTAGCTCTAAATACAGAGGATGATTAATCAGTCTTTTCCTTCCTGAGACTTGGCTGATTTACATAATGCACCTCAAACTTTTACAGTAAAGGATACTATCAATGGAATCATGAGGATGATTTCACAATCAGTGCTTCCTTTCTGGTAAGGTCTGTAGTGGTTAGGACTGATTCACAGCAGAATTCTGAGAGCTGCTGTCGGGTTGTTCTGACAGGTCTGCTGAGCTGCGTCACAAGAGCTGCATGACAGAGAATGTGATTTTCTAAATCCAGAGGTTTTTGTGGACTCTCACTGCAGAAATATTTCTATAGTCCGAAAAAAGTTACCATGGAATAGTAGTAGAGAATAAGCCACTACGAAATTTTACTCTCTAGAGAATCTTCCAATATTATATTTTTATATGGCATAAAACATCTAAAATATTTATTTTCAATTTTCCTCAGATTCCTTTCCTTCTGACTTGCTTAAAACCAGCACATAATAGATATACCTCCTAATAATAGACTACTTTAATATTCCAATTAAAAATCTAAGCAATTTAATATACTTCAGAATTTGCAAAATCTTAAATAATTTTCTACATTTTTAAATGTTTTCAAACTTGAAAATTTGGAAAATTTTATTTATATTTGTTTATGCTCAGACAAGAAACTTCCTGTTAATTTAAATATAATATAATTTCATTTCAGTCAAATTAAACTTGGTGATACATAAAGGGAGAAACCAAATAATTTTAAATTTCCAAATGCATTTAAATGCCTCTTGGTGATATTATGAGAATAATTAATTTCCAAAATATAAAATTCTTTAAGTTCTTTGGCAGAATGATAGTATAAAATTCCAAAGATATTATTACCAAAATATTTTTTATCAGTATTACAAAAGAACACTTAACATTTCAATGTAGGAAAACTTCGGTGGAGACAACTTAATTTTATATACAACCAATTTATAGCCCAATCTACAACGAGTTATTTGGTTGCTTTATATAAACCAATCAAAAATATTTCAGGGTAATAGGTGAAGTACCATGACTAAATAAACATTCAGTAATGTTATATTTCTTCTTACTCTGAGTTCTTTGTAACAATACAGGCTACCCTTAGTAAAGATTCTGTTTATTTAATCATTTAACTGCATTGAATTGCCAAAGTGCACCAAATATGCCTGCTTCTGAAAGTATGTGTACTTTATTTAATGGGAAATAAATAACTTCACAGGAAGTTAGTATTACATCAGAAACAGGAAACTCTGCCAGAGACCTTTTATCTACTGAACTTTCCCTTTATTTTCATTCTCATTACTATTTTAAAATGTATTGTATTGGTGACGGAATTACAGATTCAAGAATTAGGGGAGAGTATCTTTCCTTATTGAGACTTGGCCCTGCTCTTGGTTGGCCAGGGCACCTAGGTAAGCCCTAGGCTTGCGCTCTGGGAGCAGCCCTGTTCCTTGGCAGCAGCGCCAAGACAATGGGGTCAGAAGACACATTTAACTGGGGGCCTCCAGGGAGCTTCTCAATTCCCTGGGACTGTGAATGGCGGTTCAAAAGACCAACTTGTTCAAAAGCAGGAGAGGCCCTAGGCAAAATTGTGAAGTTGGGACAATTAGTCTCTTTGAATGTCCTAGTCAGCTTCTAGGCTCTTTCTTCCCTCCTTTCCCCATAGTTCTGCTTCCAGGTAACCATACCATGCCTCTTCCTTTCTCAGCAAGTAACTAATTTCTAAACTCGTATGAATGCACGAGATCAAATTAATCTCTCCGGTTGTCTGTTCCTGGATGCGGAATTCTTAAAGACTTAAATGTCCCCTTCTAGATCCCTTCCACCCAGCACACACACGCATACACACACACACACACAAATGTGTTCAAGCACGTTCCCCAAGCCATCAAGACACAAAAGAACCGAGTTTCTATTTTTCGGTGTCCGCCAAGACAGAAGGGGCATAGAGGAGAGATAAATTAAGGCCCTAGAACTGCTCTCTGCTCTCCATGTCACACCATATATATGTGTTGTGATTCTGCCCCATCCATCACATTATGCAGCCCACATAGGAAGCTGTTTCCCCTCTATCGCCACACGACCACTGCCTGCTTCATCTGGTTCTTTACTTCTCTTGAATAACATCATAGTGAAAGTTGTATGTACATATGGAAATGCAAAATCAGTTCCATGAAGTTGAAGTTTTAACAGATGAATTTTTCAATTTAAAAGGAGTTTTGGATATTTTAGTTTCAAAAATAAAAGTCCTCCCAGAGTTACTTACTTTTGTAGGTGTCAATGTATTTTGAAAGCTAGAAGATAGCAAAAATGTAAAATTATTATTGATGTCAAAGGCAAAAAGAAAAAAAAAATAAGTAAGGAAATTGATTTTATTCTGGCTATTATAATAGGAAGAGCACATCAGCTCCCTAGATCAGAGGGTCTTGGCAGGGTGATTTTGCCTTAGACTTTTATAGGGAGGAGGAGACAAGTTATAGATGAGGTGATTTTACAACTGGGATTGTTCTGTCAGGAGGAGTCTCAATGTCAGCTGAACAAGAAATGTTTACCTTAGTGACATTTAGTTTTGGGGGACAAATAGCCCAGATAATTTATGAGACAAAGAATGAGAATGTGGAAGTTTGTATTTGGCCTCATCACAGGTAAACCCATGAGTCATCTGTGTGTCTTATGGGAATCAGGAGAAAGATTGTTCCTAAGTCATGGGGGAAAGGTGGTTCTTTCCAGTAAGCTGTTTCCGCAAAAAGGTAGAAGATTCCAGAAAACAGAAATTTAGGGGGATTAACCATTGTAGCTGCCTGGGAGCATAGGATTCAGGTAAAGTTCAATGTTGTCATTAATAACTCAAATCTAGAATATTATTGTATGAATTAATCATCTTTTTCTCCGTTTTGACATTTTCTTTTAAGATAAATGAGATACTAATTTTTACAACATTTTTTCAATCAAGTATACTGAGACCAAGATCTTTAGGATGGCAACAGAAAATGTTTCTTAAAGCACACTGATTTTTAAAAATATAAATACACCTGTAAATAAGTCTAGTGTAACAGTTCTCAAATGCTTTGGTCTCAGAGCTCCTTTATATTCTTAAAAGTTATTGAGGACTCCAAAGAACTTTAGTTTATGCTGTTTATTTCTATTGATATTCACTACATTAGGAATTCAAACTGAGAAATTTTAAAAATATCTATTCATTAATGCACTAAAAATAGCAATAAACCCAATATGTGTTAATACAAATAATTTTTTATGAAAAATAACTATATTTTCCAAAGGAAAAAATTAGTGAGAAGATTTCTATTTACAGTTTATGAATTGTTTTGGATGAACTAAATGAGGAAAATCTGACTTCACGTAAGTATGTAATTGGAAAAGAAAATACTTTTGTGAATATTCTTCTTTAATACTACACCAAAAGTCAACAAGCTGTGATTTCTAAAAGATCAGTTACAATATAGAAATCTGAAGGCATATGTTTTAGATTAAAGCAGATACCATGAAATGAATTGGCTTTAAACAGTTTGAGGCCATGAGAATGTCCAATTCAAGGCATCATCAGGCAATACTTTCTTCCTGAAGACCAGCTACTGGTGAACCTTGGCTGCTCTGCCACATGGCAAGGCACATGGAGGCATCTGTTGGTCTCTCCCTTCTCTTTCAGGTTTCCTTGCTTCCAGCTTCTTGCTTCCATAATTCATTCTCTCTCTCTCTCTCTTTCTCTCCATCCTGTTTATAAAGGACTCCAGTAAGAGGAATAAAACCCACCCTGGGCCACACATTTACTGAAATAACCTAATGAAAAAGTCCTACTTGCAATAGGTTTATACCCACATGAATGGATTTGCTTTAAGAACATGATTTTCTGGGGGTACATACAGTTCCAAACCACCACACCATATCAACGAACTTTTCATACTCTGTTACATTCTAACCTACTGGCCTATTTTGCACTTTGAATGAATCTTTTACCCATGCATTATTTTGTCACATTATGCATTAGTGTTACAGGAAATGTTGGGTCACTGATTAATGCACATCTTCTAAATATTGGCACATTTCATTAAATAATATCAAAAATAACATTATTAATTATCACTACTGATCGCATTAAAAATGTCTTTTAGTATTAGGAAGCTTCTACTGTTGGTTACAAATTTTCCAAAATTCTAATTTTTTGGTAAACCTTGAGCTTTATCATTGGCAGCAAATAATGCCGTTTCATTTGAAGCAAAGACTTACTTTCTTCATTTTTGAGAAAATATCTGCCAAATACCCAATTCCCAATAACCATAGTGTGTCTCTTAGTCATTATTTCAAGTAAAAACGATGTTCCATGAAAAAAAGCAGCTAGTTTAACTTACAGCTCAATCAATCACGTAAGTGCTTTCTCTCTTTTTTTTTTAAGCAATCCGTGTTTATTTATATAACTTTCTGAACAGTGGAGAAACAATTGAGTTAGATTTTCGGATAAAATAAGATAAATGTGCCTAGACAGAATTTTTTAGAGTAATGCTGTATGCATGCGTGTATTTCTGAACTCTTGAGCGTATCTACATCCTTCAGAGGATTAAACTTTGCAGGACTATCTGTACATTCTTCCTCCAGGGAGGCCTGTTACTCTTTAACTAGTGAGTGTGCAGGTTATGCCAGTGGCTATGTGCTTCAGGCTCTGTTTTATTTAAGGGTGGGGGAGCATCCCCGGGCCCTGGGCTCCCACAATCCACCCCATATGCAGCAGCTGGCAATGACCATAGGACATACATTGCATCCACAGTGCTTTCTCTTGAGATGCCCTCCATTCTTCCATCTGCAGCAACGGTGCTTTAAGCATATTCTTTCTTCATGCAGAATATAAAAAGAGGTATTCTCAAGAGCTGATCTTTAATAAACTTGAGAATTTTTACTGCTTCATCAAGAATATTCTTAAGTGAGAATTCTAGTTTTCACTGTGAGTGTGTGGAGATGAAAAGTTCAATGAAGACTAGAATAATATGGTGCCTCTGCCTTGATTTGTGCTAAAGAACCACAAGTTTCACCCACTATTGCTTTTGGAACATAAGTGTAAATGCCAACATAAATAATGTCTTAGTATTCATATGGAAATGATAGCCTAAATTGGTGAAATCTTTCTAGAAGACAAATTGACAGTATCTCTCCACATTTTAAATGTACATCTCCTTCCATGGAGAAATTCCATTCTTGTTAATCTATTTTAAAAACATGCCAGGACATGTGCTCAAAGATGTAGGTTCACAAATAATCATTGCTTCATTAGCTGTAGCAGCAAAAACAAACAAAAACCAAACAAACAAAAAATCACATAAGAGCCACCAACCTTAAATGGCCATCACTGGGCAAGTGGTTATTTCAATGACAGTAAATCCAAAGTATGGACTACTACACACCTGCTTCTGATCAACGTGAGCGGCTGGCGTGAAAATATCTACATACATTATTGCTAAGTGGGAAAAAAAATAATGCTGTGGCTTCAGTAGGTTTGGTAAAATTACCAACTTTCTGAAAAAAGAGAAAGTTGTATGAACATGTATTTGCATGAAAATGATTAGAGGGGAGGGGAAAGAGCCACATGAAAAAAATGTCAGCAGTGGGCTGTGTTATTTTGTATGACTTGATTTTGGGCAATGAAAATATGTTCATATTTATGTAACAAATACGTATATTTGTTATATCTGAAATATATATAGCATGAGAGGGAGGCTTTTTTCAAACTTTTATTGTGTCTTATACAGGCATAGAAAAAGTCACTGAAAATATAAAAATAGGGTCCTTGCCTTCAAGAGTCTCATGATCTGCTGGGGGGAAACAGAGGTACAGCATATTGAGTCACCACATACCATGCTAAGGATCATATAAGGAGTGTACAGTGTCCTGCTAACAAAAAGGAATGGAGGGTGTGGTTCAGGGAATAACAAATCTGTCTGGGAGAGCCAGGAAATGTGCAACAGAGAAAGAGACAGTGATCTGTGTCTTGAAGAAATGAGGAGCTTCCTGGATTGCAAAAACAAGGAGGGCGGGCAACCACTGCAGCAGCAGAAACAAAATACCCAAAGGGACCCCAGTAGATGGGGGCGGGGTGACGTTTTTCTTTAAATTACAGTTATAGCCTCAATACCCACTCAAGTGCCTACTGAACAGGAGGCACACAAAAACACAAAAAAACAAAAACATGTAATTGAGAACTTTTAGGACACCTTCAATGTTTTCTTTGATCATTTATTTTGTGGTTTCTTTTTTCTTCCTAGCTACTACTCTAGAGACTTGTTCCACTGGCTGCCTTGCCACATTCTAAACAATCCCAGCTTTCACGATAAAAGTTGGTCTGTTCCCTCCAGCCCCCAGCACTAGTTGTTGTTTTCAAGTACCCTGCCTGGTATTGCAGTTTGTGAAAGCCCAAGTGCCTAGGGGCTTTTACAAAAATGTCCACATTTTTTCCCCAAATATATTATGATCTGGCTTCTAAAAAATGTCATTAGAGGTTTGAATACATATCTTCTTACTAAACCAATTGAGTGTAAACTTTTTCAACTAACAAATAATTAATAAGGAATCTTACACTGAAAACACTCTGCAGTTAAGGACTTAGCAGAAGTGAGAACTTCAGAATGCATGGTCTCTCCCATGAAAGAGTAGGGGAAAAGAATAGGCGTTGGGCTGGTTGCTTTTTTTTAAAAAGGCTTCTTGCCACTACATTTCATTGGCAGTTGTAATGTATAAAGTTCTTCTTATTTGCATATGTCCAGGGGTAGGTTTAACTTATCAAGGTCTTTATTTTACCTAATGTTTTCCTTAAATAGAGTGAAGAATTAAACTATTTTGCACTATTTTTTTTTCATCTTTTATCATCATGAGGTGAATATTTTGCTCCATCCAAACCTTTTTTTCCCCTGCATGTATGGTTTTGAGTTTTTAAAAGTTAACTTGGAATTTTTTTCCCTCTTAAATATTTCAGGTTTCATTTTGTGTATATGGAAGGATGTGTACCTTATATATTCCCGAATTCCCATCCATTTGTTCATCAATAATATTTATCCATTTTTCCTTTGATAACCCACTCTGTGCTTGGTTTCATTCATTTGTGTTTGCTAAACCACTGGCATAAACAAAGAAATGGACCCCACAAGTGTTCATTTTAACAATACAATCTTCTGGGCAAGAGTAAAGCAGACATTAGAGTTCTAATGTGAAGTTAGACAGTGAATGCCTGGAAACCCTGAGTCCCAGGCACATTGGTGGCACAACTGAGCCAGGCATTGGAACTGCCTAGACAAGCTACCACCTCACCTCCTTTTCAAAAGGAGGCCAAACAAGCATCTTGTAACCACCTCTACACTTTTCTTTTTTATTTTGGAGGAGTGAATGGATCTCTCCACACATAAAGAAATCCAGGCCATTGTTTTGTTTAACGTTTCCCCTTGACTGAATGAGAAGTGGCTCCATATGTTTTAGGGTCATGTCAAGGAGGAAGGAGGGGGCCCAGCATGTGCCAGGCACTGTGGAGGGCAGGCTACACATAGTTCTCACTTGATTTGCACAACAAGTTTAGGAATAAGGTATGATCATTAGCCTCTTTTTACAGACAAGGAAACTGAGGTTCAGAGACAAAAAGCAATCTATCCAAGGGCACATGGTAGCCTCACAGTCAATTCTTGGACCCCACTCTTTCCAACATCCATCAAAGCTCAGGTTCTTACCATGACATTAGAGAGCACCTAATAGGGAGCCTGCCACATGACAAGCACAAGATAAATGCTAGATAGCATTGTCTCCATCATCGCCCTCCTCCCATCCATTGTCATCATCATCATCATCATCATCACTATCATCATCAATTGTCATTACCATCATGATCTACCCTAAGTGAGAAACATTATTATTCCTTCTTAAGTGAGAAGAAAACTGAAATCCAAAGAGAAAAATATGTGTGCTTGGGATTCCAACCACTGTTTTACTAACTGCTAAGTTCTTTCCACTATACCATGTTGCCTCTCACAGCATCCTTTCTGCCATTTGAGGGCTTCGTTCTTCATGGTTTTCGTAAACGTGTTATTTCCTCAGACAGAGGAGTCAGAAGACTGTGAAGTAAGGTAGTGGTTAAAAGCTGTGAGCTGTGAGTCAGGGCTTTTGGCCTCTTTTCTGTCCATGAATGTGGGTTTCCACATAGAACATCTTTAGACAGTGTCAATTAGTCACAGCAATTTTTTTTGCTGTGGAACCCTAAAAAGGGCATTCTCCTTTTAGGTACTATTTATTCCATTTTGTGATATTTATCTCCTCCCTTTATAAAAATCTCATTTGTGAGAAAAATAGTTACTCCTTTTAAATTTTTTGAATCCCAAGTTTTAATTTACTGTGAAAAACAGAATATTTATTCTTAACAAGAAGAACGAAACTCCCTAATTATCAGGTTTCTTCCTATAAGCTGTGTGAGCTTTTTAATTGTATGCAAAAGTTACTTGTACTTGATCATGAATAAATTGAATCAGGTTGGTCCATTCTTTCTGAATATCTACTGTGAGGTTTAACAATATACTAGGGCCAGAGTGTATATTATCTACCGAATGGTTCAGCCCAGTTCAGTTCTAGCATAGCTGTAGTCTGATTTGTAAAAACTTTATAATAGCCACATCTTTATGAATATACCATGACGACATTTCTGACCAGTAACAAACCACATATTTCATTATCCTCACCAGAGCTCATTTCCAACATGCATAGCAGTTCACGGGTCTTCAAATAGTTTTTGCTTCTTTTCAAATACAGTACTAATGAATATTTGTAGGTATGATGTGTTTTTAAAATATAACAATAACTTTAAAGGAAAATATACAATTTTTATAGAAAAAAAAGAACAGTGTCATTTATCAGTAAATAGTGTAAAAGAAAAAAATAAAATAAAGCTAGTCTTTTATGCTCATCTCATGGGCAGGTATGGTTGAATCTATTGATGGTCCTGGAAAATGAGAATGAAAGCTCTATGAGAACAAGGATTATGGCTGCCACTGACCCTTGTGCCTAAAACTAAATAAATAGATGTTGAGTGAATTACTGACAATGAATACAATTGACCTTGGTATACAAAAGGACCAATGATTTCAGCAAACACCTCACTTCATTTATGATTGAAAGCTTTAATCAGAGTAGGAAAATGCTGATGTTCCCCTGGGGTTGTTAGTAGTGAAGAACTGTGGGTTTCTTTCTTGGTAAAATGTGGCATTGTGCATGGGTATTTTAGAAGGCTTTTGGATTTGTAGAGGGTCTATGGGATATAAATAAAAATGTTAAAGATTTTAGTATAATTTAGGTATTTTATTTACAGCCTTTCTTTTATAAGAAAAGTAGAAAAAGCACAGAAGGCATGTCAATATCTATCGGATTCCATCTGCTATGATTGAAGACAGTTGTGATTTCTTTAAATCAGTTACTGACCTCAGACTAACTGGGCATGGCGGCTAGGGCCTGTGGCTGAGCGCTCACCACCTAGAATGCCATGAGTCAGCACTCTGGGTTTTCATTCCCAGCAAAGTTACTTACTCATGGTGTAACCTTAAACAATCCTTTGTGACTCAGTTTCTCCAAGGAAAATAGCTTATGTAAGGTAGGGGGTTAGTATTATGAGCCTCAACTAATGTTAATAGGCATTTTAAAATCTCAGAAAGTAAAGCATACTTATTGATTTTTTTTTCTGGGTTAGAAAATCTGTCTTTATTTTATTTTTATTTTTAAAGAAGCTTTAGATTACAAAAATGTTACATAAAGGATATAGGGGGTTCCTATATGTCCCACCCCCTCCCCCTACCATACTTTCCCACATTAACAACATCCTTCATTAGTGTGGTACATTTGTTACAATTGAGGAACACATACTGAAGCATTGCCACTAATCTTGGACTACAGTTTACATTACAGTTTACACTCTGCCCTGCACAATTTTATAGGTTATGATAATGGCCTGTATCCATCATTGCAATGTCATGCAGGACAATTCCAATGTCTCCAAAATGCCCTCATGTTGCACCTATTCTTCCCTTTCCCTCTCCTCAGAACCTCTGGTAGCCACTGCCTTTATATCAATGATACAAATTCTTCGGTTGGTTGCTCGAATAAGACTATAATAGAATAATAATAAGTCTACTTTAGTCCATTGTTCATTCCCCAATCTTGAGGATTTTGAGATGGTGATGCCCATTCTCTTTCTAATTGAGAGTGAGCTTAGATCCCCCATGGGGCAGATGAATGGAACTATCAGGTTTGCAGGGGGAAATATTAAATACAAATGAGTTTTCATGGCTAAGAGATTTCAAAGTGAGTCAGAAGGTCATTCCAAAGGTTATGCTTATGCACGTCTCAGCAGGATTTCATTGACTGTCACAGTAAACAGTGACTCAAACAGCAGGGATCCTGAGGACTCTAGAGACATTTAGACAATATAAGCAGGGCAGGCAAGCTCAGGAATTCAGCACCTTGTCAGTGGGTCTTACTTTGGAATTTATGCTCTCCAGTGTAAGAGAGTTAGATTCATTTATAGTTTTTCTACACATGACTCTTCTGCCCCTTTTATTTGAACCTATAATTAGCATTATACTTGTTAAATGTATGTCCCAGAAATTTAATTCTTTGGTCTGTTCATGTGTCGGTTGAGCCCTGACTCTCAACAGAGTTGCAACACCTACTCTCCAGCTCATTGGACTCACCCAGTACAGCTAATAAGGAGACGAAGATGGACAACGACCATCCCAGGAAGCAGAGAGTGTCTACAACTGCATACTTATTTATTTTATTTTATTTTATTTATTTTTTCTTTTTTGTCATACTAATTTTTAAAGTGTGATTTTTCTTTCCTTCACAAGTGAATAATTTAAGGTCATATCATATTTGTGTTCATTTTTATTTTCTTATGAAGTTTATATATACATATACAAAAAGAGAGAGAGAGATTAATTGTAAAAAAAAGATTCGTTTGTGATATACCTGGAAAACCTGGACATATACAAACTACAATATTGATATCTGTTATTTTGAATAAGAAAATTAATAAATTTAAAACAGTACTCTGGATATAGATATAGATATAGATATAGATATAGATATAGATATATAGATATTGATATATACACTGTTTGTATTTGGCAAATGAAATGTTTGCTTAATTTCAATCTGACACCCAAATGCTGCCTAAACCTTATGGATAAAAATTATTTTGATTATTATAGTAAGTGGCAGGAAGATTTTGCAAAACCTCCTTAATATCTGTGTTCGTGTTTTTTAGAAATATCCTTAAAGTTTGATTTTTTTAAAAAAGATTGTCCCCCAAGTTCTGAAAACAGTGAATTTCTGTGCCCAAAGTTCATTCGTTCATTCATTCATTCATTCATTCTATAATTGTCAGTGTGCACTATATGTTGGGGCCAGTGCTAGAGGGTACAAATGTAGCAAGGAATGGGGTAGACATGGCACTGTCCCTAGTGGAGCTCAACTGCAAGCAGGGGACAAATGACCCTTGGAAAGGTAAAAAATTAATTGCAGGTTGTGATAAGTGTGAGCAAAGAATCAAACTAGGGGGCTGTGATAGAGAATAAGGGAAGAGGACCTCTTGAAAGAATTAGCAGGGATCACATGTCACAGGGCTGTGGCCATTAATACAAGCCCAAAAGAAAAAGAAATGGTCTTGGGCAGAAATCCTTAATTTTAACATAGCAAGGCAATCCACTTTCAATTTTAGGTCTGAGCTTTTAGAGACTTTGTTAAGAAAGCTTTTCTCACTCCTAGAACACACAGACAATGAAACAATGATCCCTCTACCTTTTTTTTGTTATAATTATAGAGCTTTGCCTTTCAAATTTAGGCGTATAATCCATTTGGTATCTTATTGTATACAGGATAAAAGTAGGGGCACAACTTTAGTTTTATCCAAATAATGAGCTAGTTTTTCCAATATCATCTAATAAAAAAGCTGTCCTTTACACACTGCTTGTTTCAGTTTTACATAAATTAAGCCCTGTTTAAGTCTTCTGAGCTCTGTTAGGTTCCATTAGTTTATTTTTCTTTTCCTGTGCAGATAATAATTCAAAAAAATAAATATGGCTCTCTACAATCTCCTAATAGTTAGTAAAATGAAAATTTCCCTCTTTGCTCTTCTTTTATAGCATGAAAAGAATATTTAAATTCATTATACTTACATATCTCACCCAAGGAGAGAGAATGAAAGCGAAAAGACTCAGAAAACTCCAATATTTAAATTGTCAAGTACAGATAGGGAAATGTGATTGGCTTACCCATAGATTTATTTACTTGACAAACCTTGCACTAATTAAAATGAAGGTCATAGTCATGAAAGATAAGGTGGTTTTATACATTTTGTCTGAAATCCAATTATTAAAGATTTCTTTATCTGGGCAAAGTTGTTTAGGCATCTCATGGGAACACTCACAGGTGACAAACAAATTAACCCATTACTTCTAATTGGTTACTTACAGGCTTCTCAACTGGACTGCTATCTAAGAATACTTTGAGGGGAGCAGATGTGGCTCAAGCGGTTGAGTGCCTGCTTCCCACATGGGAGGTCCCGGGTTCGGTCCCTGGGGCCTCCTAAAAAAAACAAGCAAAAGAAACAAAAAAACCAACTCAGGGGAGCCAATGTGGCCCAGTGGTTGAGTGCGGCTTCCTACATGTGAGGTCCTGGGTTCAATCCCCCGGTACCTCAAAATAGAATACTTTGAAGGGGAGAAAGAGAGGTGGGTAAACCCAACATAGAGGGAGAAAGAGGGGGTCCCCCTCAGTTCCTCTGTGCCCCATTATTTCAGACTGTTTCTGCATGGTCAGTAACCTCATTCAGATATTGACTGCCTATAGTCTCTGCCTCAAGATTTGTATGCCCAAGCATTGTGTTATGTTTCTGCAGAAGGAAGAAGGAGCTTCTGCTATTTGGGGTGCCAAAATTCTCTTTTTTAAAAATTTGTGGTTAGAGTTAAAATATTTAAAGCTGATTGCTATTTAATGCTATCTTTTTTATTACATTCTTGCCCAATACCTTTGCTAAAAACAAAAAATAATTAGCTCTTGGTTTTCCTGTTATGATGATTGCACAAGAACTCCCCAAGGTCCCCATGGAAAAGTCTGATTTAATTAAATGTTTATATGGCAAAACTGTGGTATATATGCAACTACTCCCATTCTTTCTAGCCCACTTCTCTACTCATTTTGCAATATCATGGAATTCCACAAAGCAATGATTATTTTCTTTATGTAAAGATAACAAGTGAGAAAAGAAGGAAAAAAGGCAAATGGAGAAAGAGAGGAAAGGAAGAAAATACAAAGAATATAGAAGCGAATTAAGAATGTTGCTACTATTATTCTTTAGTAGAAGACATGTTCTATAAAGCAATATATGCTATTTCTATTTGTAATCCTTGGTGTATTAGTCAGTATTCTCCAGGGGAACTGAGCAGAGAGGAAATATATAATGTAATATATTAGGTAAATATTACGAGATATAGTATAGGAATTGGCTCACACAACTGTAGGGCAGGTCCCAAGCTGGGAATTCCAACCAAGGTTTTCAATGAATTCCCCAAAAGAAGTTGCTGACTGAAGTAGAGATGGAAATTCTTCCTTCTAACTGCTGAAGTTATCAGTTGTCCCTTTAAGGTCTTCAACTGATTGGATGAGGCATCTCTCATTGCTGAAGGTTGATTGTAGAAGTAATCAACCATAGATGTAACCAACTAACTGATGATTTAAATCCATGAAATATCTCAGAGTAACAATCAGGCTGGTATTTGATTGACCAAACAACTAGACACCATAACTTAATCAAGTTGACACATGAACTTAACCATCACTGTTCATCCATTGTCAACTGGCACACATACACATCTCCTTAAACCATACTTAATCTCTAAATAAAAAAACAAAAACTGTCATATTTTCACCTAACAAAATTCAACTATCCTGAGTTCAACTGGAAACACACTCTTTTTCCAGAAGAGTTGTGAGTCCGTCAGTTATATCCACTCTAAAACTTATCATGAAACTTAAATACTATGACATAAAGTTATTCAACTTATGATAAGGGGATAAGATAGGGAAGAAAATAAAAATATTTTCTTTATGTATATATACAAATATATTCATAACAAAGCAAGGAAGAAATATTCTTAACCATTACAGTCTTCATTTCTGTAACTGGAAATGTAGCCATAGCTCAAATGTAAAAATACCTTCTTCCACTACCCGTTTCATATTTCCTTTACTCTCAGCAATCCCCTCAGCTCGCCATGGTTTTTGATGACCCAAATCTTCTTTCTTGAAATTTCTGGGCCATTAGTAGTCCTGCCTGTATTGGGTTGTTGCCAGTTTTTTGCCATTGATTTTAATCACAGGGCATGGTAGTACTAAGAGATACCCTAAAGGATCTCCTGTAACTCTTTTTTCCCTCCATTGTGTAGCTGCAGTCCAATTTCCCCTTGATAGTCAGGATTAGTCAGCCCAGCCAGTATAATAATTTCCTTCTTTGCTTGTTGATTCAGAGGCATGAGGAACTCATACTGGCCAGGTGGCAGTCTTAACTTCCAGTTCAATGGAATCATTGTTGTGCCTCCTGATGGAAGTACTCTTTCTTTTGGAACTAAGACTTGTAGGCCAGCAGATCTTAAGGTTGCAGGGACAGGAAGCAAAAATTATTCTAGTGGCTCAATAAGGGTAATGGTAAGTGGTGTCTCTCCCATTTCCACTCCTTGATTCCTGGACCTGTGAATCTGGTTATGGGAGAAACAGCACCACAGAGTAGATGCTGATTTAGAACATATACAGCTTCCTGGAGACAAGCCCTGCAAGGTATTGCCACACAGTGGGGACTGTAATTGAGTCATCAAATGGCCATCCCACCATTCTATCAACCAAGCTGCTTCAAGGTTATGGGGAACATGGTGGGATGAGTGAATTCCATAAGCATACTTCATTTGCCATGAAATTGTTTACTTGATCAGAAGCAATGCTGTGTGGAATACCATGATAGTGGATAAGGCATTCTGTAAGTCTATAGATGGTAGTTGTGGTAGAAGCATTGTATACAGGGAAGGAAAATCCATATCTATGTGTCTATTCCAGTTAGAATGAAACACTGCCTTTTCTATGATGGAAGTGACCCAATGTAATAAACCTGCCACCAGGTAGCAGATTGATCATGTCAGGGAATGGTGCCATATTGGAGACTGAGTGTTGGCCTCTGCTACTAGTAGACTGAGCCCTCTACAGTGGCCATAGCCAGATAAGCTTTGGTGAGTGGAAGTCCATTTTGCTGAGCCCATGAATAACCCCCATCCCTACTACCATGGCCACTTTGTTCAAGATTTCATTAGGGGGAAGCGGCTGTGGCTCAATCAGTAGGGCTCCCGTTTACCATATTGAAGGCAAGCCCGCCCGCATGGAGTGGTTAGCTGACCCAGCGAGCACAAGCAGCAAGGCGGGGGATAAATGAATAAATAAATAAAATCTTAAAAAAAAAAAAAAAGATTTCATTAGGCAATGGCAGGAGTGGCTGGGGGAAGAGGCCAACTAGTATCCACATAATGTCATCCTATCCACTTGATTATTAAAATTCTCAGCTGAAGTCATCCCTTGGTAAGCATTCACATGGGACAAAAATAATATATTCATGTTTTCACGTATCCAGAAAGATCTATCCACACACCTCTCTCCCAGACCTCTTTGTCACCAATATTACAATCACATTCCTTTCAAGTCTCAGACCATCCAGCCAAACCATTAGCCACAGCCCATGAATCACTATACAAACTCACCTCCAGCCATTTCTCCTTCCAAGCAAAATGAACAGCCAGGTGCACTGCTTGAAGTTCTGCCCACTGGGAGGATTTGCTTTCACCACTGTCCTTCAAGATGTCCCAGAAAGGAGAAATAGAACTGCAGCTATACATTTTCAGAATATTGTGCAGCATTGTCTGTAAACCAGGCCCAAGGTTCCTCAGTCAACTGATCATAGGGAACTCCCTACAAGGCCATAGCTGCAGGCTGAGAAAGGAAAGGTAATGTGGTAGGAGTGGGATCCGTGAGCATTTGGGCTACTTCCTCATATAACTTACTTATACCTAGAAATTTCACTGAGGCAGAAGTCTCCTGAAATTTTATCTCTACATGCAAATTCCTTACTAATAAGTCTAAAGAAGTTGCTGATTCTTGCTCACTATGACCAATCAGCATAATATCATCATTATAATGGAAGGGAAAGAAGATCAAAGTCCCTGCATATGACTTAGGGCTGGAGAATTGATATACCCCTGAGGTACGACAGTGAAGGCCTATTGCAGGCCTTGCCAGCTGAAAGCAAACTGTTTCTGGTGGTCTTTACTAAGAAGTACAGAGGAAAAAAGCATTTGCTAGATCCACATAGCTGCATACCAGGTACGAGGGGATGTGTTCATTTGCTCAAGCAATGATAACAATCTGGAACAGAAGCTGCAACTGGAGACATCATTTGGTTAACTTTATAATAATCCACTGTTGTCCTCCAAGAAACAACTGTTTTTTGCACAGGCCAAGTAGAATTGAATGGGGATGTGGTGGAAATCAACACCTCTACATCCTTCAAGTCCTTGACAGTGGCACTAATTTCTGCATCCATCTAGGAATATGATATTACTTTTGATTTACTATTTTCCCAGGTAGAGGTAGTTCCAATGGCTCCACTTGGCCTTTCATACCATAATAGCCCTCACTCCACAAATCAGGGAACCAATGTGGGGATTCTACCAATTGTGTTTGTTTATTCCAATTATGCATTCCAGAACGGGGCAAGTAGCCACAGAATGGGTCGGGTACCAATGGACCCACTGTGAGACAATCCTGAGGCAAAACTCCATTGATCACTTGACTTCCATAAGTGCCTATTATGACTGGTAGACCACAGTGATATTTGGGGTCTCCTAGAATTAATATCAGTTCCAAGCCAAAGTCTACTGATGCCCCAAATGTCTGATCATTTCCTTTTCCCAAATGCACAGTTACCCTGGTAAAAGGATGTAAGTTTCTCTGTGAAAAGTGGGGAGGAAGATTAACAGTATAAATTTTGACAGTGTATCCAGATCCTTCTCCAAGAGGACCTCCCTTCATTCAAAGGAGTTCTGGGTCTGTAAACTGTCTCAAGTCTGGAAATTGATTGAGAGGCCATGACTCTCTGTTATTGTGATTCAAGTTAGATTTTATTCACTTGACCTAGAACTCTACTGCTTATACAAATCAAGCAGGAATTTAGTAGACTGTCCAAGCTATTTTACTTCTAGGTACCCCATGATCAACTAGGTACCCTTGGACACCATAGGTATCTGCAAGTTGGATAATTATGATTATTGCTTTGAGTATGCTGTCCATTGTGGTAGCCATGCCCAAGATGGTTTTTAGTGATAAAGTACTGCTACTTGACTCCTTCCAACCTGGGATCTAATAATCTTCATTGTTTAAGGATCTAAATTCAGTGTCAGCATTTCCCACAGTAATATCTGATTTACAGAGAAGATCGATCATATAGCTCTTCAAGGACAATGGAACTGCTCTGACAAATTTATTCCTTGCAGTCCTGGTGAAAGGTATGTCCTCTAGACATTCCTGGGGTGGGTGAGCAAGTCTTACATGATAAATCCACTCTAACATTCAGATGTAAGCTTTTGGGTTCTCTTGTTTACATTATACCAGGGCAGTATTGCCATTTTAACTTCAGGCGATGTAAGCCACCTTTTGGCTCATGCTTCAGTCAACCTTCTGAACAAACTGTTAGAGCCCTTTCTAACCCTTTAAGCTACAGCATTGACTCCAGAATATCTGCTTAGTGGACCTATATCAATAAATTCAGCCTGATCCAACTTTACATTCCTTCCCCCATTACTCTACACCCTTAATATTCATTCCCACACATATTCTCCTGATTTGTCTATATAAATTAGAAAAATTATGTAGTTCTTTTGGAGTATAGTATATTTCCTTGTAGGCCACACTTTGTACCCCAACACTCAGGGTCTGTGGGGTTATAAATCTGGAAGACAAGAGAAGTAATGGGGGTGGGATGAGAGGGATTAGCAGTGTTTTGCAAACCTACTACCTCAGGGCATTCCCTATTGAAACAGGGTTAATCTCTTCAGAGAGACAGGAAGGCTATTTCATCAAGAGAGGCAGTTTACAAGTTTATCAGGCACAGCAGGGTTAATTTGTTCAGGTGGAGGCTGAAAGGTTGATGGCTGGGATGTCTGGCAATCAGGTGGCTGTTTGCTCAAGGCAGATTGGAGATCAGATGGCTGATTCCACTGGGCAGACTGGAGATGGAGTGGCTAATTCCTTAGGGAACACCATTACAGGTTTATCTGGCAAAGATGATACAGAATAATCTAGGGTTTCAATTTACCCAACATCACCATTATCAGCCCATATATCCCCTTTCCAAAGTGTCACCCTCACTGTAACAGCAGAATTGATCGGGAAATTAATTTACATTATAATTCAACCACTCACAATCTGGGTCTGGTTTTCAGAAATCTCAAGCCTGCAGCTACAAGAAACAGGAGTTTCTTTGGAGCACATATAGAAACTTTCATTCCATCATATAGTGCTAGAGCTGGGAATTTGAAGCCTTGAGCTCCTCCCTTTCTTTAACAATGGTATCCAGAATATTTAGGAACAACCAGCCAACATAACTCCACAAATCTCTGTTAAAGTATCAAATAGATTGTCACTCCAGAGCCTTGTCTCTTATAAGCATTTGAGCCATCCAATGATAGTATTTTTAGTATCTCTATTGTCAATTCATGCCATGGGCTATCAGCACCAGCTTGATCATTGGAAATAGAGTCATCAGTGTCTTTGAATCTAATCAGATTAGAAAGCCAATTCTAAAAACCCCAAAAACCAACTCTCAAGAAACATTCTTGGTACTAAATCTATATTAATCAGGGTTCTCCAGAGAAGTAGAGCTGGCAGGATATATATGCATACAATATATTATGTTAATAGCATGAGTTTTATTACAGGTATTGGCTCATGTGACTATGGAGATCGGCAAGTCCAAATTCCATAGGGTAGGCCACAAGCTGGGAACTCTGATGAAGGTTTCAATGAATTCCCTAAAAGAAACTGGCTGGCTGAAGTAGAGATAGGAGTTCTTTATGACTTTGTTCTGACTCCAGAAGTTATCAGTTCTCCCTTCAAGGCCTTTAACTGAATGAGACTTCACTTATTGCTGAAGGCAAACTCCTTAGTTGATTATAGAAGTAATCAGCCACAGAAGCAATCAACTAACTGATGGTGTAAATCCACGAAATATCCTCACAATAACAATCAGGCCAGTGTTTGCTTGACCAAACAACTGGACACAATAACCTAGCTAAGTTTACCATCACACTTGGTGAAGAAAGGTTGGTTTAAAGTAAACTCAGAAATTATTGACCTTAGTTATAGTTCTTAATTTCTTAATTTGTAAAATAAATGAAATCTATTATCCACGTATTCATGGGGAATATGTTGAGAATAAAAAAAATTAATAACTAGGAGCTACTATTTTCTTCCTTGTGTTCTACCAATTTTATTTCTAATAGGATCTAGGCACCAATATCCTTGAATTTAGTCCTGCTCTGGCTCCAGTGACCCTGAATGATGTTCCTGTATCTGCTGAGTGTTGATAGTAGGTAATGTGATAATCAGAAAAACCAACATCTACTTATGCCTTACCATACCCAGGAAACAAAGTCCTATAACCTTCCATCTAGCTTCTCCTCAATGTAGGCCTTATCTCCTTCAGCAGAAAGCAAACTCTATGTTATGGGACTACAAACCACAGAATTTTGCACTCAGATAAGACTTTTGTATTCCACACATCATGGATGCTCCAAAATGCATGTCATAGATTGAATGACTGATTTAAATGATCCTGAAATTAAAATATCAATAAGAATGGTCATATTTGTCCCCAGGACAGGACTTTGATAGATACAACTTTCTTAAATAACCTCTTCAAACCATATCATGTAGCAATAACATTGTAATTCTCTTGTAATATCTTTAACAACAGGAAAGTAAAGCCTTTTATAACATAATCCTATTTTGATGATCCATCAATGAATAGACATACCAGGAAAGAATAGCTATTTGTTTGGTGGGATACATTCTTGGTTAGCACATTTTTGGATCCTCATGAGCATTGTTTTCATTTTTGGTGTTTCTAATTCATGGTTCATATGTGTCCCCCTACCTTTTGTTTTGAAAATTTTTTATAGTATCTGTCCATTTCTCATACCTATCTCTCTGAATTTTCACCAATTTAATCATTCCCAAGAATATTTCTATAATTCAATCTGTGAGTTCTTTAATTATTTTGGAACGAAATTCAGCTAGGCCCACTGACCTAACTGATATAAAGCCACTACAAGTTTCCTTCCTCTGAAGCTCAGTTGACATAGTGGTTAACACAGCAGGCTCTAGAGCCAGGCTGCCTGGGACTGAATCCAGTAGCTCTGTGATCTTGAGAAAGACACTTAAGTTCCTGTGCCTGAGATTCCTCAACAGGAAAACTTAAGTATAAAATGAGTACCTACCTTGTAATGTTACTAGGATTATAAGTGATCATATATAAAAAACACTTAGAGCACCCCACATGCAGTGATTGAGCCAGGTGGGGCTTGACTTGGGACACTCAGATGAGCTACACTTGTCCTAGATGTCCCTGCAATGTCCATCAAGGCCTTGGCAGGCCTGGATCACAGCTCGACTTCTTCCTCTGACTAGTTCTGCTTCCTTCTCCTTCCTTTCAAATGTGTTGATTCCTAACAGTTTAAATCAACTCCATATTAGCATCTGCTTCTGGAGAACTTAGCCTGCAATATTAGCTCACCAGAAAACTCCCGGAAGTTTCCTTTAGAAGTCTCCCTTTATATTTTTCATTGATGCAGCTCATGGTTGAAGGTAGAGTTTGATTTTCATACTCTTTCAACATAATTTTGTGTCAAATTCACACTTTTAGTCTAAGTTTATGGAATTATACCATGTCTTATTTCAAAATTTTTATTTATATGCATCCTTAATTATTTAAGAAACAATATCTAATTTTACCATTATAATTGTAGATAACTTTGAAAATAAAATAAAGGAGTTCAGGGGAAAATTGCAATAACAAATAATCATTGTCACAAAATGTGAATCAAGTTATAAGTCTTATTCATAAGTTACTGTTTTCTCATATAACATAACAGGAAACATAGCTTTTTGTTATGCATTATGTAAATAGTATATTAATGTGCTTTATAGCTGTAATGATTGCTAACATTGAATTATTAAAATTTATGAATTTTTATGTGTATGAAAATTTATGTGCCAGATACTATACTAAGTCTTTTCATGTGTCTTATTTTGCATACCCAATACTCTTATGAGTTAATAAGTATTATTTCCTCATTTTACAAATGAGGAAAATGATGCCCTGAGAACTTGAGCGATTTGTTGAGGCCACACTGTGTGTAGATTGGGTTTGAGCTCAGATTCAAACCCAACCACATGACTCAAAGCCAGTGTTCTCCTAAGCCTAAACACTACTGCCTTTTTTCTGCTTAAAATTTGCTCAAAATTTAACATTGGGGAAGCGGATATGGCTCAAGTGGTTGGGCATCCATCTACCACATGGAAGGACCCAGGTTCGATCCCCAGGACCTCCTGGTAAAATTAAAAAAGAAAAAAAAAGGCGAGCAGGCAAGCCGGGCCCCCGTGAGGCGAGCCGGACCTGCGTGTGGCAAGCCGAGTCACGCAGCAAGATGATGACAAAACAAGAGAGAGATGCACAGGAGAGCCAAGGTGAGACGCACCAGAAACCAGGAACTGAGGTGGTGCAATTGACAGGGTGCCTCTCTTCCATACTGGAGTCCCTGAGATAGAATCCCAGTGAAGCCTAGAAGAGAAAAATGAGAAGAGAAGGCAAGAAACAGACACAGAAGATCACCCAGAGAATGGACAGAGACAGCAAGTGGGGGGGGGATAGGGGAGATGACGAACTCATAGAACTGTACACCAAAAAGAAAAAAAATTAACATTGACAGGCAAGGGAATATAGTCTAAAATCCAGGACTCCTTATATGCCTTTACCTTCATGTTTTCTGCCATGTACCATGAGTGAAAGAGAGGCATAAGGCACAGCCTTCACCTTAAAAGTAATCCAGTGGGTGGGAAAGATGTGAATAACTGACGTGAATATAAGACTATGAAACAAGTGTGCTTATGGGGCTAGGGCAAAGTGCAGTTTAAGCAAAAAATGGGGGAAAAGTTCCAAATGGGTCTTCAGGGAGGAGAATTAAATATCCAGGATTATTAAGAGATGAAAAGAGCAGAACTTTCCAGACTCAGGCAAGCCTGACAAGCAAAGATGTGACCATGCACAGCATGATTGAAGGATGATGGAAAGATCTACTAAGATACTACAGATTTATTTTATTTTACTGGACTGATTTTTCCTGAACAGTTGAATGAAATATGACTCTTTATCAACTAAATCATATATAAAATTATTGGGGCACAAACTAAATGAAATTATTTAACCTTCAGTAAAGTTAAGGATTCCTTTATAAAGTGTAAAAGCACACCTTAAAAAAAAAAAAAGAATTCTGGTTAGTAATTCTATCTTTTCTTATGCATGGATTTTTAAATCAATGGAACCTGTCTTTACTTGATTCATGTAGTGTTCTTCATAATTCATGGTTCTGCTTCAACTTTTTGTGTTCTGCTTTGATTTTTTTTTTTCATCACAGTTGGTTGTATTTCTCATGTTTTCCTTTCCAAGTCTGTAAATACTGCATTCCCCTCCCCCCAGAAAAAAAAGAAATATTCCCCAAATGATTTCAAAATCAAATTTATTTTTCTGTAATTTGATTTATAGGTAATGCTAAAGAAAGAATCAGGGAATGTTTTAAGGTACCTCCTAATTACTAACAGATGAAAGTGCATTGGCTAAGTTCAGGCATGGAATTCAGACAGCTGATTATGTTGGGAATGCCATTGCATGCTTGCATGGGTGGATCTGTCCCTTCGTTCTAGATGGGCCCACTCAGTGCTTTCGGTGTTCTCATTTTTTGATGTCTCTATTTCCACACACTTACACAGTATTGGCTGAAAGTATTATAGGAAGTGGAATTTTCTGGCTAAATATACCTAAGAGTTTTCAACCTTTAAAACCTCATGCTTTAAAAAAATATTACAGGCATCATAACTTTGACAAGTATTATTCTATTTTGTAAAACCCTTGTCTTTGCTTCTTTTCCCATCAGTTTTATTTATTTATTTATTTATTTTAAAGATTTTATTTATTTATTCATTTATCCCCCCCTTGCTGCCTGCGCTCACCAGGTCAGCCAACCACGCCGCTCGGGCGGGCCGGCCCTCACCAGGAAGCCCCGGGAACCGAACCCGGGGCCTCCCATATGGTAAACGGGAGCCCTACTGATTGAGCCACAGCCGCTTCCCTTCCCATCAGTTTTAAAGATTAGGAACCAACGCTGTTTCTGAAAAAGAAGGAGAAGGAGAAGATAGGCTTTCTTACTGCCCAGAAGGTACTGGCCTTTAACTTCGAGTTTGCTTCACCCTAGGTTGCCTGTGGATAGGGCTAGGACCATCCTTGATGGAAAACTATAGAGATACTACAAAGCCGAGGGGAAGTGTGAGAAAATATTTTGGAATACTGATATCAAGTATATACCTGTGTGTGACCTGGATTTGCTGAAAGCGGCAAGTAAGGCAGGTTATTAATACTCCAACAGATTAGCCAAGGTTATAAGGAGAAGAAGAAGAAAAAACCACAGAGCAGAAATGTCCACAGGAGCGTCTATAGTGACCTGAAGGGCAGTGGATACATTTGGTTCATTTAGAGACCCACACCGCGTAAAGAGCAAGGTCATTGCCATAGTGCCCTGCATCCTACGGGTTATGTTCATCTTTCTGCTTGATGTAGTAACCAGTTATAAGTGTTATACAGGGACAGGGTCAGACTTTGCGGGGTCTTGATGTTTATAATATTTGGGGGAAACTCCTATTATTAAAGAAAATACTTTAACACTTATGAATACAAAATTGCTAGAGTCCTTCCCAGTGTTAGAAGGAACTTGTGCAAGTAAGAGTTGCTGACACAGAAGTCTCCCCAACTTCATAGAAAATCTGCCAAAGGAGCATGAAAAGGCTTGCGGACACTCACTTATCCTCTTCAGTTTACTAGATAGGATGAATAGTTCCCAGGCAAAATGGAAACATTTTTTGAAAGGAAGCCGGGAAGGAGTGAGATAGGATGGAAGGGAGCTTCTTATGAAGTTTTAGTCTCAGTAGTGTGCTGGAACTTGCTACTAGAGGCTCATAAAAGTCAGCTGTTAAATTTTCAGGGCTTTTGCAATTGGGTTGATGTCATATTGGTAGTTTAAAATCAACCATGATGTGAATATTTTCATCACAGAAATTGGGAAATGCCACAATTCAGGGTTTTTCCTCTGAGCTTTTTAATATCAGCACACCGTTGGATTTAGGGAACTCAAAATCCATGAACAACAACAAAAATTCATGAAGCTAGTAAGTGGACATAATGACAGAGTTTAGAGAGATAAAATCATACCACTAGTTTGTTATACCAATAGAAGTTTCATTCCAAAAAAGACTTTACCAGAAATTTGAAGGGAAAAAAAAACAACTACACACTCCTGTGCACTTTCTTCCCTCCAAGCTCCATCATCAGTCTGGCTGGTTCCCATATGGGCAGCTGACCAGCTGCTCACTTACTGGATGCCTTAACCTCCTCACACCAGGGACCTTCAGTTCTTCTCTACATTTATGTTCACAGTGTGAACCTTCACATCATTGAGATGTTTCCCATCTCTGAAATCCGTGTTTCAAACATCCAAGACTCTAAATACAGCCCCATTTATTCACTCTTTCAACAAATATTTATTTCACCTCTACTATATGCCAGGCAGTGTTATAGATATTAGAGAGAGCATGATGACAAGAACTACCTTGGTTTGGGGAAAGCCCCTCTGAAAAAGTTTCATTTGAGCTGGGACCTGAGTAAGGACAAATCTTGACTTGTTTCAAGAACAAAAAATAAGAGAATGTTAGTGTAGAGTAGGAAAGGAAGGGTAGAAAAGGGTAGAGAAGTGAGTAGAGGATTGTAAGATACAGTAAAAAATGATTTTTCACAGTGTGAAAAGCAGTTGTAGGAGAACAACATGATCTGGTTTTTGTTTTTAAAAGATTACTCTGCCTACTGTGTGGAAGTTGCATTAAAAAGGGATACTAGAAGAAGCAAAAAACCAATGAATGAGAAGGCATACATAGAAGTCCAGGCAGAGGTAAGGACGTCTGGAACTATATTGGAGGGGGTAGAGATGGAGATAAGTGGATGGATTTGAAATATATTTTAAAAGTACAACTCAGAGGATTTGCTCTTGGATTTGACATTGTATAAAAAGAGAAGTGTCAAAGATGGCACTTAATTTTTCCTTTGTAGCTGGGTGGATAGAAGTATTTTATTTTGAGATAAGAAATACTACAAGTAAGAGTAGAGGATTGGCTGTGCTAAATTTGAACTCTCCCATGCAAATGGAGATACATTTCAAGAAGACTGTTGGCTATATGAAACGAGCTCAGTTAATCAGCATTGAGAAATTAATATGTGTTAAACACTGAGCAAGGAGTGGTGGATGAAACTGGATTTTTGAGAAGTATATTGGGGGTGGGGGCGGATGTGGCTCAAATGGTTGGGCGTCCGTATCTCATATGGAAGGAACTAGGTTCAATCCCCAGGACCTCTCGGTAAAATAAAGAAAAATATAGAAGGCGCACGGGCCACCTGGCCCCATGCGTGGGTGTGCCAGGCCCCGCCGAGCCAAGCAGCAAGAAGATGACATAACAGGGGAGTGACACAGGGAAAGCCAAGATGAGATGCACTGAAAAAACAGGAACTAAGGTGGCGCAGGTGGCAGAACGCCTCTCTCCCACATCAGAGGTTCCCAGGATCGAATCCTGGTGAAGACAAGAGGAGAAGGATGAGAAGAGGAGGCAGGAAGCAGGAAACAGACATAGAGAATTGCCCAGTGAAAGGACACAAAAACAGCAAAAACGGGGGGGGGGGGGGATTAAAAATGGATAAAAGTAAATAAATAAATAAATCTTAAAAAAAAAAATAAAAAGGAAGTATATTGGGGTCGGGGAAGGAGGACATGGTCTCTGAATGGCTACCAAGTAGTAGAAATGGTGGACTTACTATGTCTCTCCGGAAGACACACTCTAGGACAATGATGGAGGTTTATAGATAGGCAGATTATAGTAAGTGTAGAGCTTTCTAATAATCAAAGCTTTTCACCTGTGAAAAGGACATGTGATGTACTTAACTATGGGTTAATCACAAAGTAATAAGTTCCCTTTCACTAGACTTCTTCAAACACAAGATTGTTGAGGACAGGGTGAGTGCATAAGTAGAGAGGCTGAAGGAGATCCAGATCTTCTTGAAAATCTAAATTGCTGAGTGATGATTAGAGCAGGGACCAAGGAAGGAGTTTTTACTCTTCAACAAATATGTGCCAAGCATTGTTAATTCCATTTAAGTGTGTAATGCCAAATAATTCTTATACCAACTCTCTGAGGTAAGTAGGATTGTTCTTGTCTTATAGATAGTGAATATATGATACAATTGACAAATACAGAAAGCAGGTAGAAATCAAAATGTTTATCAGCTTTCATGCTGCTAGCTCTGGATTAGAGAATAGGAATTGGTCCTAGGGCTAAATGCATTTCCCTGTACTTCCATCAATATCTCCCCTTAGGATAACCTACCCAATGGAGATTCTAATTCTGTCAGCAGACTCCTACCCAGACATCTGTAAGGGGAAATTTTACTTCTTATGCCCACTGGGCTCCAGTAGTGGGGACAGAGAGTGATGGATCTCTATAGATCTACCTCTAGGACATGTCCTTAGCACATACACTTAGGAAAAGAACAGAGTACATCCTGCCCAATAAAGTAGACTCAATCAAAGACTCCCAGGCTCTGTCTACCTGTGATCAGATAAAACAATTCTCAGAGGAAAGAGTGAGCAAAGGAGAAGAGAAGCCACAAGTGTAAGTCTCATGCCATCCTCTTGGAAACATGGGCGTGATTATCTCTGAGTACTGGAATTTCATACTTCTTTACTTTCTTATTTGTATATTGTTTGATTATCTTATAAAGAACATGGACTTTTACTAAAAGAATAATGTGTATTTGTCTTTTCTAGTTTGTTTTTCAAAGCTTCTCTTAGTTCTTTCTTCTGCTTATAATGTCTGTTCTGCCCCTGTTTTGCTAGCAAAACAGCAATATTTATCATTCAAAGTCTAATTTGGATTATCACCTCCTCTTAAATCATTCACTGCTTCAATAACAACTGTACCCACCCTATACTTTGATTACATGTTTTCTTGTTTTTTTTTTATACTAGAGTGACCGTCAACTTCATGGGGAACTTGGTCTTCTTCATTTTGTATCCCCAGGAGCACAAATAGTACTAACACATTGTAGCTGCTCAATATATTTTTACTGAATTGACTTGACTTGAATTGAATTAATAGACGATTTCCTAGTTAGATGGTGGTGGGCTGATAAGCAGAAAACCAGCCCCAGCAAAGATTAAGGGCTGTAAATCCTCTTCCCAAATGGCTTTGGCCCCTGGCATGTTAATACTGCTTTTTCAGATGGCTTTCCTCTAACTGGGATTTGAAGAAGAGCAGTATCCTCGACATTTCTGAGAACTAGTAAGTGGCTGCTGGCCCAGAGGACAGGGTTTGCCTCCTGATGAAACTCTACCATTACTTTCCCTTCCTAGTCTTTGTCTTTCAAACAAAGCTGCTTTCAAGACAGAACTCTCTGCTCTCTAAAAGTTCAGAGGCAATTGGCATTCCCCTTTGTGTTGGTGTATTTTTAATTAGAGCACTGCTGTATTTTTTTTTTCCTACACAAAGGAAAAAGGGCTGAGAGTTTCACATTCTCTTCTTAGCTTAGAGGTGGACCTTTTTAATTCTTCAATAAAATTTTATTTGGCCAGTTAAAAAAAACTTGTTGTAAAGTAGTTCAGGGTACTTGCCTTTTCTGGTAAGAGAGAATGTTTTTGATGGGGGCAGTTTGCGTAGCAATTAGGAGCCCAGACTTTGAGCCAGAATTCTCAGCAGGTAACCTGGCTGCACAGCTTCTTGTCTAACTCTGAGCAAGTCATTTGATCCCTCTGTGCCTCAGTTTCCCAATATGTAGAATGAACTCATCTCATAGCATAATTGTGTTGATTAAATGGTAAATATTTTAGAGTGATTAAAAACAGTAAGCTTAAATCAGTGATCTGAAGAAAGGAAGCACTATTTAAGTGTTGGCTATTATTAATAGTCTTACCTAGAAAATGTGATTGGCCTAATTTAGTCTAGTTTTAAAGGATAGGTTTAAAAATTAGAGCTAAATGTATCCATAATAACCCATTTGAGCTGTTTATTTCTTTTTTACTTAAAATGAAAAAGAAATTTAACACAACTTAACCACTGAAAGTACACCTACATTCAGTTTGTTCTTGTCTCTACTCTTCATTGGGAATTTGCCCTGTAGCTAATAATTTCCTGCTTTGTTTTCAATTATTTGCTGGAAGTGTCCTGCTGTCAGGGTCAGAACATCAGAACTCCTTTAAAAGTCAGCTTTAAGAGTCTCTGTATATTCAGACCTGTGTCTTAAAACTGGAGATGGTCAGCGCTTGGATATTCAGCGAGGCAAAAAGTATACCCAATGTGACCTGAGGGGTCATTTCCAACCACAGCCCAAAATAAACACCCACGTGAATGACTTACCATGTGCTTAAGATGTTCCTTCACTCACGTTCCCTGTCTTCTGTATCATGCACACACAGAGCCTTGTGAAGTGAAGAACAAACGCAAGAAGACCGAAAAATGATCTTTGCTTTCTCACCTCCCATGTCTTTCTTTAAATTACATTAATTGGGTTTGTGTTGTCACCATTTAACTGAAACTGTTCCTGTCAAAGTCCCCAACAACCTCCATCCTACAACATCCAGTAATGGATTCACCATGCCCATCTTACTCCACCTATCTGAGCCATCAGCAGCATTGGACACCCTTGAGTTTCCTTCACAAAACTCTTTACTTCTCTTAGCTTTCAGGACACCACACTCTTCTGGTTTTCTCCTTCCTCAATGGCTTCTCTTTCTGTCTCCTTTGCTGGCTTCTCTCCCTCTGAGAAACCTGACATGTTAGCTATTCTCCAGGGAGTAGTCCTTGGACTACTTTCTTAACTTTACTCTCTCCCTAAGCAATTTCATCTACTCTAATGGTGTTAAATGCCATTTAGGGAAGAGGATGTGGCTTAAGCAGTTGGGCACCCACCTATCACATGGCGTCCCAGTGCCTCCTAAAGAAGATGAGCAAGACAGCGAGCTGATGCGAGGGGCTAGGGGGCAAGGTGACACAAAAAGAGGATGCAACAAGATGACACAATGACAAAACACAAGGAGAGACACAACAAGCAGGCAGCAGATATGGCTCAAGCGATTGAGCACCTCCCTCCCACAAAGGACATCCCAGGTTCGGTTCCCAGTGCCTCCTTAAAAAAGAAGATGAGCAGACACAGAGAGCACACAATTAACAGACACTGAGAGCAGACAGAGAGTGCAAACAACGAGGGAGGAGGAGAAACAAATAAATAAAATATACCTTTAAAAAATAATAATAAATCTCATTTATATGCTGATGATTCATAAATGTATTTCTTTAAATTAATTTAGAGATCTGAAAGTTTTAAAACATGTTGACAAATTTCGTGATGCATCTTCTATCAAAGGAGGAATCTAATTTGAATATGGGCCAATCTTAAGTGATTTCTTTCTAATGAACAGAAAGAGGCAAAAGTGAAGTTATAAGATCCTTGAGACTAGATTAGAAAAGATGATCTCTTGGGATTTACACCCTTGGAATCCAGTCACTATGCTGCAAGGAAGCCAAGCAGCCACATGGAAAGGCCACATGTAGGAGTTCCCGCTCAGCCCAGCAACTGGCCAATGGGCAGCATCAGCACCAGACACGTAAGCAAGGCTTTAAATGAATTTAGCCTCCAGCCTTCGAGGTGCACCAGTTACGCCAAATGGAGCAGAAACAGGTCCTTATCAATCCCTACTCAAGTTGCAGATTTGTGAACAAAATAGATATTGCTATTGTTTTAAAACAGCAGACTTTGGGGGTCTTTGTTTTACAGCAGTAGATAACAGAGCTAGACCATTCCTCTGTACCCCAGAGCCTGCTCACTCAGTATTCCCACTTCAATGTATTCTAAGAAATTCAACTTTATATGGCAAGAAAGAACTCTTGATTTCCCCTCACAAAACCCACTTCCCCCTTGTCCTCCCCATTTCTTCTGTCTTAGTCAAAGGCACCATAACTCAGACCAATGCTTAGGCAAAAATCTGGGAATCATCTTTGATTAAAGCCTTTTCTCACCCTGCATATCCAATCCATCAACAAATCTTCCTTCCAAATATAGGTCCCTACCTTATCCTTCAATTTTATCTCCAACCACTTGCTCACTTGGCTCACCTGCTTCTGTCACACTGGTTTTTTCTTTTCATAGAATAAGCCCTGCTAATTCCTGCCCTTGACTGACTGGTTTCTGTCTGTCTGGAAGGCCCTTGCCCCAAAGTCACATGATTTATGCTTTCAAGACATTCAGGTCTCTGCTCACAATGTCATCTTCTCCAAGAGCCCTTCCCCAGTCTAGTAACTCCGCCCCTTGGCCATTACTATCTGAAATCATATTTATTTGTTTACTGCTTACTATCTCCCAGATAAGAATTTTGGTTTCCTGAGTGCAGGGGCTTTCACTGTTTTTCGGCTGCTGTGTCCTCATTGCCAAGTGTGAAGCCTGCCAGAGCTGGGAGCAGCCTATCCATATCTGGATAAGTAAACAAACTTTATTCAATAAAGGAATTATTCACTCAATTAACATAAGTTGTTTGATTAAAGTAATTTGGCTTTTAAAATGTGGGAAGCATTTTACTGGTGTTTAAATCATTTCTGGCAAGGAGAATTTATTCTGCTTATGATAAGTCCTTCCTTGTTGAATTAGTTTAATTCTGGATTGTTTTGAGATCATTTTTGACTATGATGTTACATGAAAACCTCAGATATAATAACAATTAGAATGTTAAAATATATATGCACTATCATAAATTTACTTCAGTTTTTCTTAGGAGCTATTTATATATTCATATGTAAAATTTCTTGCTTTATCACAATGTTGCTTTCTTGTTCAAATATTGTCAAGAACTGAAATCTCTGAGATTTCATCCTACATACAAGGTGACAAGTTGGTCTGCCACAGATGTGTGGGTGGCAGAAGATACAAGACCTGGTACAGCGACAACAAATAGTTTATTACTCACAGCAATAGCAATAACCAGAGTATCACCATTTTCTTGCGCTCAGTCCTTGAGCCCAGTTCTCACAGGGCAGCACGACAAAGGCCGGGTGACACCTGCACATGCAGGGGATTCAGTTACAGGAAACCCCTGGTTTGAAACCTCTAATCTTTTATAATGGGCTGCAAGAGATCCTGCCCAATCTTTGACCCAGAGGGAGACATTATCTTTATGACACTGGAAATAAAAAAACAAAAACTGACCTCTTCTCCAGAGAAAGACACTATCTCTCTATTCCAAGAGTGTTTACCATATAACATTCTTGAAAAGACAGTTGAGAACAAAATCTCTCAGTGCCTCTGCTCATAAAACATGCAGAAATGCAAGAGACTCATGGATAATTGTTTCCCGATATATATTTTCCTTGTACTTTTTTAATGAAGAATTTTTCTTAATGCAATTAGCTAATAAAATATTTTGGCAGCAAACTATCAGAAAAATAAAAGTATCATTGCTAAAATATTATCATATCAAAAGAAGTGAAATCTCAGTTTTCATTTGACTCCTTACTGCTTTGTTTCGTTATTTTAAACACATAATTATCTCATAACAAGAAATCTGGAAATAGTACAGAACTGGTATAATGGCTTGTCAAGGCATAGAGATCCAGATTCTTGTGGTTTTTCTGCTCTGTCCCCCTCACTGTGTGGATGAGATGTGGTACAGACCATTGGTCTAAGCCGTGGAGTGTGGTGCTAGGAAACAGACCTGGCTTAAGAGTGACAGTGTTGGTGCTGCCATTTAGTGCTAATATCACTTTTACCAAGTCATCTTATCTCCCTGAGTTTCCACGTGCCGATCTTTAAAATGGCAATAATAGTAATACCCGTCCTGTATACCTCAAAGTGTTATCATGAGAGTCACAAGTGTAGATGTGTGTGCTGACAAAGAGTTTTATTTGAATTTGAATCAAAATTGATTTTGTTCACAGCATCTTTATCATCTAAATTATAAAGATGCTTTTATTTTTTTAAATATATATTTTCATTTTTTAAAAGATATTTAGATTACACAAATGTTACACAAAAAATATAGGGATTCCCATATGCTGTGCTCCCCACACCTCCCACACTCTCCCACATAAACAACATCCTTCATTAGTGTGGCACATTCATTGCAATTGATAAACGCATCCTGGGACATTGCCATTGAGCATGGACCATAGTTCACATTGTAGTCTACACTCTCTCCCACACAGTTCTGCAGGTTATGGGAAGATATATAATGGCATATATCTGTCATTGCAATGCCATTCAGGACGATTCCTAATTCCCGAAAAAGTTCCTGAATTACACTTGTCTTTCCCTCCCCCTGACCCCAGAGCCTCCAGTGGCCACTGCCTCCACATCAATGCTGTAATATCTTCCATTGCTAGTCTATTGTAGAATACCAGTAAGT
Organism: Tolypeutes matacus; assembly: GCA_026826555.1. Lineage (NCBI taxonomy): Eukaryota > Metazoa > Chordata > Mammalia > Cingulata > Chlamyphoridae > Tolypeutes > Tolypeutes matacus. Next base: position 10,384,169 of record JAKSZT010053888.1, read on the forward strand.
CCACTCTAGTCCATAGTTCGTTCCCCAGTCCTGAGGATTCTGGGATGGTGATATCCACTCCAGCTCTAATTGAGAGGGGGCTTCGATCCCATACTGCCAATGGATTGGACTCTCTTGCTTGCAGTTATAGGCACTCTCATTTCCTTGGTATGATGGTTGTCAATCCTCACCTCCTTGTTAGTTGTCCTGGGTGAGTCCAATGAACTGGGGAGTAGCTGTTGCAACTCCGCTGAGGCTCAGGGTCCAGCTGGCACTTGGACAATTCAAAGATTCAAGTCTCTTGGAAGTATACCTACCAACTCCAGCACCAAGTATAGGTTCAAATAGAAGGGACAGATGAGCCATGTGTAGGGAAGCCATAACTGCATACAACTCTTTCACTCTCAGGAGCACAAACTCCAAAGTAGGGCCCACTGGCAAGGCACCAAACTCAGATGCTTTTAAAATCTTGTGAGGTGAGGATTGTCAATTGACCAAGAAGAAACCCAGGCCCATGTACTGATGCCACATTAAGCTACTGGCTACTCCATAGAAATGCCACAAGATACTAAACTTATAGGACTTTGTCCACACTCTTCCTTCTGCTGACAATACCCTGTCCTTGCACTCTACATGTAGTATTCACTCTTCAAGGCCAGGTTAATGATCATCTCTGGAATCTATTCCCAGACTCATTGGGCCAGCTTGGCCCCTCTGTCGTACCCACATTTGGTAATTCATCCTAATTTCCATGTGTATCTATTTATTCCAATAAGTAGTGAATACTTTGATGATTGGGGATTCCCATATGATTTACCTTGGAACTTGGAATACACAGTACCTAGGATTGTCTTGCATGTATTAAGAGTTTACATTATATTAGATGAATGAAAGGAAGAAAAGAAGAAAGAGAGAAAAAAAATTAAAAAGGGAAGGGAGGGAGGAAAGAAGGGAAAAAAGGAAAGAGGGAAGGAAAGAAAGGGAAGGAAACTTTACATTTTAAAACCATTTTTAAGATATATCATAACATTATGAATAAGAAAATGAACTCTGGAAACAAATGTATGAGTTTGAATTCCAGTTCATTTCCATATTAGCTGAAAAGCTTGAACAGGTTGCTTACCTTTGCTGGGTCACAAATTCTTCAACTATAGCATAAAAATAATATTAGTACCTACCTGATAGGGTTTTGCAAGAATTAAATGTATCAGCCCACACAGTTTAGAACTGAGCCTATCCTGTAGTGACCACTAAATAATCATTAGCCATTGATATTAATATTGATTCACCTTCCTTCTGACATCACTACCAGATAATACATGCCTATGAATTAAACCTTCAGAGATTAGTGGTGTGTCATTGGCATTGTTGTATTTCTTGTAAATGACTATATCAATCAGGCCGTAAGCCAATTCTTATTAAGAAAAGTTTATGGGGAGAAGCAAAGGGAAGCAGCCAGAAGCTGGAAGTCAACAGAAACTGGAAAGAAAGAAAATGCTGTCATGTGCATTGCCATGCAATGGAAAAACCAGGGAACCCCAAAAATTGCAGGCCAACCAGAAGATACCGAGTCCAGGATAAAGCAAAACACCTAGCCTCTGAAACCATGAACCAATAAATTCCTGTTGTTAAGCAGAGAGAGAGAGAGAGAGAGAGACAGAGAGAGACAGAGACAGAGACAGAGACAGAGACAGAGATGAGAGAGAATTTATAGAGAATACAGCCAGCCAGCACATTTTGAGAAAGCTATCCTTTGTTTGTAATGTATTGTGCCCATTGTTGCATAGGACTCTCCAAGTTTATTTTCATTTTTTGCTATATCTTATAACTCTCTTCTTGGAAAATATATCCTGCTGGGATTGGTGAAGTGGAAACTGAAACTCCATCCTTCACTGAGTTTTCCTAGGAATCACTCTAATTTGAAAATGAATGCAAAACTCTTGGTCAGATGTTTACCTTGATTTTTTTCCCTCTAAAAGGACTCAATATTTAATGAAATTCCCAGGGCTTTCCCAAATTAGTGGGAATAGATTTTAGAAATTGCCCAGTATATATTCTCTTTGCTTTGCAGATGCAGAAGAACTTTAAAGAGGCAGGAGGTCTAAGACCACCTTAGATTCTTAGCAAGACCAATTCTATAACACAAGTGCCTGATTGTCAAGTAACATCAGGCACGCAGTATCAAATGAATATATTCTATTTTCAGTGCTACATTTTTCCTTCCTAACACCAAACTGCCACACTTTCTCACTAATCAGTTCTTCTCTCTGCTTCAGACAAAGTATCTTGGACATTAAATATAAAGTTAAAAATCCCAGTGTCATAAGAGATAAAAATACAGTAGGAAGTTTAAAAATTAGACATCACAGGAGATGGTGAATTTTATTATTTTGATGTTTGTCTTATTTTTTCCTAGACTGGATTTGAACTGGATTGTTTTAGGGCATAGACTCATGCTGGGAGTATTGCTTCAAAATTGTTTTAAGCAATGACGCTACTCACTGCTGCAGCCTTGATTTCATACCAGAAATTGGCATCATTTAATTTTAAACAGCCACCACTGTTTGTCTTCTAAGCTTGAATCCAATTGGTCTGGCATTGACCCCGGATGTGGCCATCAGTCTGTCATCTTCCGATGAATATCGCAGGCTGCGCGCATTCCCCACAGGACTCCTCTGTGGAAGGTAAAACGTGCTCCATGACACTGTGACATTGTCTGCAGAAGGATGTTAATTCTTTACGAACATTCCCACGGAGAAACCTGACCTCTGTTCATCACAAACAGGAACTTTTTTTTTTTTCTTTTTTTAAACCGGAAGGTAGAGTGAGAGAGGAAACATTGCTGATTTCTGGGAGAAGTGATGTTGGAACTCCAGTTAGCCGGCTCTCGGAACAATTATGGGAAGCCCCGCGGAGCATGTCCCTTTTACTTACAATAATGGAAAGCGCTTCCACTTCTCTGCGGAAACAGCAGTTCAAAGACAGGACACAGAGTCCCTAAGTTCTGGCAGCTTTTAAATAAAAAGGGCTTTGGTGGTTTATTTCCCCCCTCATTGGTAAAATGGAAGAGGACTTCCATGTAGGTGAATTGGTGAGCTATGGGTCTCATTGGATGCACCAGGCTATTTGCCTTCATTCTTGGTTCCATTCATTTATTCAGTAAATATGCACAAATCACTTTCTCTGCAATGAGCTAGGTACTGTGGGCACAAAAAATGCCCTCAAGAAATGTATAATCTAAACAGACACATGCTTTGGAAATGACAATCTGCAGAACAATTAGCCATTATATAATTAAATTACCATAACCATGACTGAGAAATCTTTCTCCTGTCATGCATGCTGGAGAAATTCTCAACTAAGTCCTGAAGGGATGCTAAGATCTTCATCTCAGTCCTCTTAAAATAAGCTGTAAGTGGGAGGCAATATAGGTTTCCACTAACCAGTTGGAAGCTAGATGTAACAAAGTAAATGAAAGAACTTTACAAACACACAGTGCTGAGTAAATTAAAAAGTAAGGAAAAGAAAAAACAATACTCTAAAAGTCCAAGTAGTAGTAGCCAAGACAAGGGACCGCAGCAGGAGGTCAGAGGAAATGACATGAAAACATCAGAACAAAAAAGTCATGAAGAGAAGACTAAATGGAGGGGTTAGAAATGAAAGAGATGGAGCCTCTCTGCAGACTGCCAAAAGGAGCTCGCTTGAGTAAACTTGAGTATGTGAATGCCCTACAGAGCCATTATGGAGAAAGATGAGAGACCAGCATGTGGTGCTGCTGTCATGATCAGAGAGATATTTTAAGCAACTGTTGGCATGGAAAGTCACTTTGTGGATTCGAATATGAGCCGAAAGGGATATGCCATGGCAGAAGTGAGGACTCTGTGACACTTCTTGTGCTGCATGGAGGAATATCCCTTGTGAAATATTCCCTCTGAAGCTGCACACAGAGAGACAAAGCAATTGTGATTCCATGCAAGAAATATAATAGAATGGACGCTAAGATATGGGTTTACAATTTTACATACTAAAAAGAATTTTATGGCCTACCTCGAATTTGACCTACCGGACAAAAAGATGTTCTTTCTTCAGCTCATCTGTCTTCTGGGATGCCACATTCAGATCTCCAAAAAGAGTTGTTTCCTGGAAGGTGCTCAGTCACCATGGCAGGAGAAGAGCCACGAAGCAAGATGACAGCAGAGAAAGCTTGCGAACTTTCTGCAACCTGGCAACCTGGCTCTTAAACTGTGAGATTGCTCGAGTTGGAGGAAGAGTGCTGCCACAATGTCTCTGAATGAACGAGCAAATCTGCTGCTGCTGCCGCCAGCTGTTCTGTCCTGTCTGGGGAGACTTCTAGCAGTAGCCTACTTCTCTAAGCAAGGATTCAACACATACTGTGTTTTTTACGAATTGAAGGTTTGTGACAAACCTGCGTGAAGCCCATCTATCAGTGCCACTTTGTGTCTCTGTCATATTTTAACTAAGGAACTGCTGCCATATTGATTTTTTTTTTTAACTTTATTTTGTACATTTAATAATTGAAAACATAAGCAATTAAAAAACTAAAAAGTAAACACAGATGAATAAATATATACATTTCTCAATTAAATGTAATGGATACATGTAAATTTATTTATTTATTTATTTATTTATTTTTTGTGAATCAAACAATATATTACACAATATATATTGTTCATAGTAATGCATTCATACAGTATTTGTCCTTTTGTGTCTGGCTTGCTTCACTCAACATAATGTCCTCCAGGTTCATCCATGTTGCCATATGCTTTATGACTTCATTTCTTCTTACAGCTGCATAATATTCCATCGTGTGAGTAGACCACAGTTTGTTTATCCATTCATCTGTTGATGGACACCTGGGTTGTTTCCAACTTTTGGCAATGGTGAATAATTTGGCTATGAACATCGGTGTGCAGATGTCTGTTCGTGTCACTGCTCTCAGTTCTTCTGGGTATATACCCAGTAGTGGTATTGCAGGGTCACATGGCAAGTCTATATTCAACTTCTTTAGGAACTGCCAAACAGTCCTCCATAGTGGTTGTACCATCCTGCATTCCCACCAACAGTGAAGAAGTGTTCCTATCTCTCCACATCCTCTCCAACACTTGTAGTTCTCTGTCTTTTTAATAGTGATAGGTGTGAAACGATATCTCATTGTAGTTTTGATTTGCATTTCCCTAATCATGAGTGATGTTGAGCATTTCTTCATGTGTTTTTTTGCCATTTGTATTTCTTCTTTGGAGAAATGTCTATTCAAGTCTTTGGCCCATTTTTTAATTGGGTCATTTGTCTTTATTGTTGAGTTGTAACATCTCTTTATATCCTGGATATTAAACCCTTATCAGATATGTGATTTCCAAATATTTTCTCCCATTGAGTTGGCTGCCTTTTCACCCTTCTGACAAATTCCTGTGAGGTGCAAAATTGTTTAACTTTGAGGAGGTCCCATTTATCTACTTTTTCTTTTGATGCACGTGCCTTGGGTGTGAGGTCCAAGAAACCACCACCTACTACAAGGTCATGAAGATGTTTCCCTATATTTTCTTCCAGTAGTTTTATGGTCCTGGCTTTTATATTTAGATCTTTGATCCATTTTGAGTTGATTCTTGTATAGGGGGTGAGATGGGGGTCCTCTTTCATTCTTTTAGTTATAGATATGCAGTTCTCCCAACACCATTTGTTGAAGAGACTGTTTTTTCCCATCAGCGTGGGCTTGGTAGGTTTGTCAAAAACCAGTTGACTGTATAGGTGAGGGTTTATTTCTGGATTCTCAATTCTATTCCACTGATCGATATGTCTATCTTTATGCCAGTACCATGCTGTTTTGACCACTGTCGCTTTGTAATATGTTTCAAGGTCAGGCAGCGAAATTCCTCCCACATTGCTCTTCTTTTTTAGAATACTTTTGGGTATTCGGGTGCACTTACCCTTCCAGATGAATTTGGTAATTGCCTTCTCTAATTCTGTAAAGTAAGCTGTTGGGATTTTGATTGGTATTGCATTGAATCTATAAATCAGTTTGGTCAAGATTGACATCTTCATGATATTTATTCTTCCAATCCATGAACACGGAATGTCTTTCCATTTGTTTAGGTCTTTTTAAATTTCTTTTAGCAATGTTTTATAGTTTTCTGCATATAGGTCCTGTATTTGGTTAAATTAACTCCTAGGTATTTGAGTCTTTTTGTTGCTATTGAAAATGGAATTTTCCTCCTGATTTCCTCCTCAGATTGTTCAGTACTAGTGTACAAAAACATTACTGATTTTTGCGTGTTGATCTTATATCCTGCCACTTTGCTGAACTCATTTATTAGTTCAAGTAGCTTTGTTGTGGATACTTCAGGATTTTCTAAATACAGGATCATGTCATTTGCAAACAGTGAGAGTTTTACTTCCTCTTTTCCTATTTGGATGCCTTTAATTTTTTTGTCTTGTCTAATTGCCCTAGCTAGAACTTCTAGTACAATGTTGAATAACATTGGTGACAGTGGGCATCCTTGTCTTGTTCCTGATCTTAGGGGGAAAGCTTTCAACCTTTCCCCATTGAGTATGATGTTGGCTGTGGGTTTTTCATATATGCCTTTTATCATATTGAGGAATTTTCCTTTTATTCCTATCTTTTGAAGTATTTTTATCAAAAAAGGATGTTGGATTTTGTCGAATGCCTTTTCTGCATCTATTGAGATGATCATGTGTTTTTTTTCCTTCAGTTTGTTAATGTGGTGTATTACATTGATTGATTTTCTTATGTTGAACCAGCCTTGCATACCAGGAATAAATCCCACTTGGTCGTGATGTATAAGTCTTTTGATATTTTGTTGGATTCAATTTGCAAGTATTTTGTTGAGAATTTTTGCATCTATGTTCATGAGAGAGATCGGTCTGTAATTTTCTTTTCTTGTGGAATCTTTATCTGGCTTTGGTATTAGGGTGATGTTGGCTTCATAAAATGTGTTGGGTAATTTTCCCTCCTCTTCAATTTTTTGGAAGAGTTTAAACAGGATTGGTATTAATTCTTTAAGAAATGCTTGGTAGAACTCACCAGTGAAGCCATCTGGTCCTGGACTTTTCTTTGCTGGGAGATTTTTGATGACCGATTCAATCTCCTTAATTGTGATTGCTTTATTATGTTCTTGTATTTCTTGTTGTGTCAGTGTAGGTTGGTTATGAGTTTCTAGAAATTTGTCCATTTCATCCAGGTTGTCTAGTTTGTTGGCATATAGTTTCTCATAATATCCTCTTATGATTCTTTTTATTTGTGAGGACATTTGTAATTTCCCCCCTTTCATTTCTGATTGTATTTATTAGCATCCTCTCTCTTTTTTTCTTTGTTAGACTAGCAAGGGGTTTGTCCATTTTATTGATCTTCTCAAAGAACCAGCTTTTGGTTTTGTTGATTTTCTCTATTGCTTTTTTGTTCTCATTTTCCTTTATTTCCGCTCTAATCTTATTATTTCTTTTCTTCTTTTTGCTTTGGGATTGGTTTGCTGTTCTTTTTCTAGTTTCTCAAGTTGTTCAGTTAAATCTTTGAGTTTAGCTCTTTCTTGTTTCTTAATATAGGCATTTAGGGCTATAAATTTCCCTCTCAAGACTGCCTTTGCTGTATCCCATAAGTTTTGATATGTTGTGTTCTCATTTTCATTTGTCTCAATATATTTACTGATTTCACTTGCAATTTCTTCTTTGACCCACTGAATGTTTAGGTGTGTGTTGTTCAGTCTCCACACATTTGCAAATTTCCTTTTTTCCTGTCTGTTATTGATTTCTAGTTTCATTCCATTATGATCTGAGAAGGTGCTTTGTATAATTTCAATCTTTTTCTAATTATTGAGAGCTGTATTGTGATCTAACATGTGGTCTATCCTGGAGAAAGATCCATGGGCACTTGAGAAGAATGTATAACCCGCTGAGTTTGGATGCAGTGTTCTGTATATGTCTGTTAGGTTTAACTTGTTTATCATATTGTTCAAGTTCTCTGTTTCCTTGTTGATCTTCTGTCTAGTTGTTCTATCTAATGATGTGAGAGGGGTGTTGAAGTCCCTGACGATTATTGTAGAAATGTCTATTTCTCCCTTCAGTTTTGCCAGAGTTTGTCTCATATATTTTGGGGCACCCTGGTTAGGTGCGTAGATATTTATGACTGTTACATCTTCCTGGAGGATCGTCCCTTTTATTAATATATAATGGCCTTCCGCATCTCTTATCACTTTTTTGCATTTGAAGTCTGTTTTGTCTGATATTAGTATAGCTACCCCTGCTCTTTTCTGTTTACTATTCGCATGGAGTATCTTTTTCCAACCTTTTACTTTCAGCCGGCTTGTATCCTTGTGTCTGAGGTGAGTTTCTTGTAAGCAGCATATGGATGGCTCATGTTTTTTTATCCTTTCTGTCAGCCTGTATCTTTTGATTGGGGAATTTAATCCATTCACATTCAATGATATTACTGAAAATGCACTATTTATTTCCTCCATTTTATTCTTTGGTTTTCATATGTCATCTTATTTTTGTCTTTCTTTTTACTCTTTGGGTTATCCTTTCTGCTTTTCTTTCTTCTATACTCTCCTCCAAGCCTCTCTCTCCTGTCTTTTTCTTTCAGGTTCTAAGGCTTCCTTTAATATTTCCTGCAAAGGTGGATTCTTTTTTGCAAACTCTCTTAGTTTCTGTTTGTTTGTGAATACTTTATATTCACCTTCATATTTGAAGGACAGTTTTGCTGGATAAAGAATTCTCGGCTGGCAGTTTTTCTCTTTCAGTTTCCTAATTGTATCATACCACTGTCTTCTCGCCTCCATGGTTTCTGAAGAGAAATCTGCACAAAGTCTTACTGGACGTTCTTTGTACGTGATAGTTTGCTTCTCTCTTGCTGCTCTGAGAATTTTCTCTTTATCTTTTGCATTTGACATTCTGAATAATATGTGTCTTGGCATTGGTCTATTTGGATTTATTCTTATTGGGGTACGGTGTGCTTCTTGGACATGTAAGTTCATTTCTTTCGTGAGAGTTGGGAAATTTTCAGCTATTATTTCCTCAAATACTCTTTCTGCCCCTTTTCCTTTCTCTTCCCCTTCTGGAACTCCCATGACACGTATGTTCTTGTGTTTTGTGTTATCATTCAACTCTCTGAGTCCCTGCTCAATTTTTTCCATTCTTTTCTCTCTCTGTTCTTTTCTCTCTTCAATTTTAGCTGCTCTGTCTTCAGTATCACTTATTCTTTCTTCTATCATTTTGAGTCTGCTGTTGTATGCTTCAAATGTATTTTTTACTTCACCTATTGTGTCTTTCATTCCCATGAACTCCATTACTTTTCTGTTCATGATTTCAAATTCTTCTTTACGTTCGCGCAATGACTTCTTGATGTCATTGATCTCTTTAACTATATTCTCTTTCATTTCATTAATTTGATTTTGGAAATGTGTGCTCATCTCATTGATTTTCTCTCAAATTCTGCATCTCTTCTGGGCCTTTGCTGTATTCCTTTTCTTGGGCCATGTATTCTATTTTCTTAGTATGGCCTGTAATTTTTTGCTGGTGCTTAGGCATCTGGTTAGTTTGTATTTTATTTAGATGCTCTATCTCTTTCTCTTTTATGGGGTTTTAGTGGCAGGAGGCTGTGAGTTACCACCGCTCTTTGATTTTTGGCTCAACCTTGATTGTTAGGATTGTTCTGCTGGTTGCTCAAAACTGGGCACTGGACCCAGTAATTGGTTGTAGAGTCGTTTCCTAGGGCCTTGGGCAGGGAGGCTACAGAGGCCAGGAAAAGCCTCTCTTACTTATTAATTTTCTTATGTGCACTTCCTTGGTCTGCCAGGAGATGGCGCTTGTTGGCAGCTCTCAATTCAATACCTGGTCGGAGCGTATTTGTTGTGACACAGACCAGATCAATGTGATAGAGCTTCCTGTCTGGGGGCTAGGAGCCCTGTGATTCAAACTTTCTGAGACACTTCTCTAGACTTCTCTCGTAGCACCCCCTTTTCCCAGCTAGGAAATATGTCCATTCCCTTCTGAATCCTCAACAATCAGTCCCTTTGAAGTAGAGGAGGAGATTGGGAGGTTTGTATATCTTTTGCCCCTTGCAGGCTTCAAGACAAACAATGGCGCAGCCCCACCCAGCCTGGAAGGGCTCTTGGGACAGGGCAGACCAAACCTGGGAGTCCAAAGCAGGGTCAGCCCCAGGCTCTCTCTCCCCTCTCCCGTGGTGTCCTCAACAATTAGTCCAGGTTAGAAGAGAGGGAGGTTGCGAGGGTCGGATTTCTCCAGTCCTTTCTAGGCTCCCAGGGCAAACCGCCGTGTGGAAGGGTCCATGGGGCTCTGCAGCCCAAATTTCAGGTCAGAACCTGAGTCAGCCTAAGGCTGTGTCCCTCTCTCTCCCCTTCCGGGAGTGGCAGATCCCTGAAGCCCCCTTTGTCTGTGGTCGCAGGCCCAGGGGCCCGAGAATTTTGAAGAGTGTGGGGAAGGGTGCCGGCAGCAGCAGAAGCTGCTACTTGCAACTCACAGTTCTGTAGTCGTGATTTCCCTCTTCTGTCCCTCTCTCCTCTGGGTGGTGTGCAGCCTTCACCTGCTGTCCTAAACCCTCGAAGATCTTTTTCGGGGCTGTTTCAGCTTGTCCTCTAGCTATTTTTCTGGAGAAGAGATTCCCGTGTCTTACTAGTCCGCCATCTTCCCGGAAGTCTACCACCATATTGATTTTTATGGATCCTGAGCTCTTCGAGGAGTAGGCCTCAGCACTGGAGATAAGGATAGTTTGTTGGTCAGTAATAAGTGCTGTCATATGGCTTGTAGCTAATATGAAGAATGAGAAAAGTTTAGAAAAATCAAACCAATAAAATTCTGGAATGTCAAAAAAAATTAAGCAAATTTCCCTTTCAAATATGATGCTCTTATAAAAATAAAGTAGGTCATTTGTTGAAGATTGGAGCCTTAAACAAGCATGAGCCCTGACAAATTTAAAGAAATGCCTTTTTTGTTTGTTTGTTTTTCAATTATGCTATTGAAGGAAGTTTGAAGTATTTAAAGCACTAATATTAATAAAAGGTTTTTCCCTGCTGGTAACCAAGATGGTAGCATAAGAATCTCAAGAATCATTGAACAAATAGCAAAATCTGGCAGAGCCATCTTCCTCACATTTCTGAAAATCAGTTCAAGGGTTGAAGTAAATGGAAGAGGGTCAAATTAAGAAAACACAGCATTAAAAGCAAAAGGAGAAGCTCACAACTCCCTTGTTGGCCACCTACCCACCCCAACCCAAGTGCAGTATGGAGCCAGTCTGCACTCTCATTGTGGGGCCCTGGCCCTGATCCTGAGAGAGCAGAGTAACCCCTATGCACACACGAGGGTGCCTATATGTCCAAGCCAATCTATCAGTGGAAGCATGGAAGACTGAAGCAGGAAATTTGTCCTGGGCTTGCACTTCCAGAATTTGCCCTACAGGCAAAAGCATCTTGCAGAAAGAATCACAGAGGTGGCTGATGTAATCACCTGCACTGAAATTCCAATCCAGTGGTCAAGGGTTTCCTTCTCTCCAAGTAGTACAGAGGGGGAAGCTGCAAGAATCTTCTAATGGTCCCAGATCGAGTTGCTGGTTCCAAAAATTAGTAAATAACCAGAAATATGTCACCATTTTCTTGGACAAAGGTATGCATGGATACATAAGCAGCTTGTCCTTCAACATCTAAAACTTCCCTTACCCCTCTGTGCGTCTGAAGAAAATAAAGAGGCAGGTATCTCTATGTGCTACTTCAAGGAAATAGAATAAAATATTAAGTTGGAAGTTTATTCTGGCACCAAAATAAAAAGATATGAAATTCTAAACTGAGGTACCTGATGACGATGCACATTTTCAAAATAAATACTTAAAACATGTGTATATCAAAAAGACAAATACTGTATGAATGCATTACTATGAACCAAATATATTGTGTAATATATTGTTTGATTCAAAAAAATTTTTTTGTATGTATCCATTACATTTAATTGAGAAATGTATATATTTATTCATCTGTGTTTACTTTTTAGCTTTTAATTGTTTATATTTTCAATTATTAAATGTACAAAATAAAGTTAAACATTTAAAAATGTTTAAAAAAAAAACTTGTGTATGTGGAGTGAATTGTGTACCCCAGTTCAGACATGGTCTTGGTCTACATTCTGCTGGATGTGGATCCATTGTAAATAAGATCTTTTTAAGCTATTACTCCAGTTACGGCATGGCCCAACTGAATCAGGTTGAGTATTAGTCCAGATTACTTCAGTCCTCCAGATTACTGGAGGGTGAAAGTGAGATGGATTAGAGAAGCCGTGGGGAGCCTCCAGAACCTAGAAGTCAATGAAACCCAGAAGAGAAAGGAGAAGACACCATAATGTGCATTACCATGTGACAGAAAAGCCCAGAAGCCTAAATTTGCTGACCAACCAGAAGATACCCACCTTGAGAGGAAGCAATCCCTCTTACCTCACCGCTGAAACCATGAGCCAATAAATTCCTCTTGTTAAGCCAACCTATCACATGGTATTTGTTTTAACAGCTAGGAAACTAAAACACTTATTATATAACACTTGTTATGAGTTGCAAAGAGGGCATAAAAAGAGAGGGTTGTTTATATGCTGTGAACCTGCCCCACTTCTTCAAAGGAGTGCTCAGCTCAATGTACTAAAAGGGACTTCAAATAGATCATTGAGAAATCTTGGACTTTAGGGATACAGTGGACTGTGCCTGACTCTTGCCCACACCCAAAAGCTTCTGTCCCCTTGGAAGAGAAGTACAGCAGGTTGCTGCTACGCTGGGGCAAAGGGGGAAATGGTAGGTCATACACACAGAAGAGAGCTGGGGTGGGGTCATACTAGGACCAAACAAAGAAAGGTCATCTTAAGGGTGAGCAATCCACAGCAGAGAGAAGTTGACCCAGATTCCTGGGAAATGCATAAAGAGAAGTGTGGATCCAGAGGAGAGAGGATAAAGCAACAACTTCCCAGCAACAACTTGACCTAACCCCAGACTGATCACAAATCCAAGTTAGCAAACTAGAGGAGGATCTGGGAAAGAAAGAAAGTGCTATCCATTTCCTCCTTTACCAACAGTTTTCCAGCAATTTTGAGTTTTGAAATTTTTAATTTTATGTGAATTATGACATTTTAATTCTGGACTTTGGTAATTAAGGGGAACTCTAGCATAGTTTTTATCTAACAGTGATCAGAAAAGTCAAGGAAATGACCATACTTTCAATAGGAAAGTGGAAAGGGAAGAACTTTCCTCAATGACCTCAAGTTTAAATGGATAATGGAAGTCAATATAAAGTTATTTCATAATCTTTAAAACATTATTGTAGTCTTTAAGATGCATTCATATAATAGGATCCTCAGGAAGAAGATGAGATTTGGGTTGAGAACATTCTAGTCATATCAAGAGGTCAAGAGATAACAGAAAGACATGGGAGTAAAATGCTGTTGTTCTTTATCTGATGGGTGTAAAAGCTGCCCACTTTGCAACAGAGACCTCATCCTTGACTAGATGAGAGAGGGATCTTTGAAGACCACTGATGATTATGTGACACAAACTGAAGAGAGTGAATAACTCAACCCTCAACCAAAACCTTAAAAGAGTAAAAGAAAAGAAAAAAGATAATTACAGTACAGAGCAGTAAGTGTGTTTAGAATGCCATGTTATTGCAGAGAAAGTTAACAAAACCAACCTGGGTATCTAGGAAAACGTCCTGGAAAAGGTGACATCTAGACTGAGGCTTAGATGCCCAGACTCACAGCTGTAGCCATTTTCCCCAGCCCTCACATCTGAATTCAATCCTATCCTGAGTAAGGGATGATGTAAGGAGCCTTCCTATCCTATGATATCGGTGATACCTCATCATATTCATTCCAAAGGAAGTAGGGTGGATATTATTGCAAAATAGAAAATGGAAGCCCCAAAGCAGCTGGCCTCAGCTCCTTACCAGGTTGACAGTGCTGAGGTAGAACATGGTCATGCCCAGAGCCTATTCCCTTCAACCATGGTTGTCCTCATGGGTACGCTGAAGCAGAAACCCATGCTGGTTCTCCCACTCGGATTTTGTGTCCTATGATCAGGGGCTTTTGCACAGTTGGTTGTTGCTGTTGTTGTTGTTTCAGGATTTTGTTTGTTTGTTTGTTTGTTTTTGGTTTTAAGACACAATCTTGCATTTCCCTTCTAACAATTAGGTCCCTGGCTTACTCTACCCTGACTTAGCCAGGCATGACCCATGACTTGATTCCTTTGTCTCTCTGTGGTCTGCATGTCCAGGCAGAACATTTGGAGTCCTTTGGAACCAGCATCTTGCCATGTGCCCAGCCCCATGGCTGAGCCCACTACCTGGTGCTAACAGTCTATCATGGAGAGAACAACCTATTGTGCCTTGCTGGACCTTCCCTTGCCCTCTTGCCTTTCTACTCCCTTCACTATATACCTTCCTTCCACTTAGTCTCCTCATGACTGCTTTGCTTGCCAGTCTGTGATGCTGAGGATGTTCCTGAATGTATCTGGCATAAGCTGGTGGGAGAGGCATGGTAAAAATGACTATGCCCAGGAGCCCGGAAGTCACTTACTCATGGTACACGAATAAGCAGGTTATTTAATACCTGTAGCTCAGGTCCCCCAACCTTAGGGCAGGAATATTATATCTTAGGGTTCAGGGTTGTTATAAACATTTAAAGAATCTATATGTGAAAAGTCATGACAGCAATATCTACATGAAGCAAGTATTCTGGAAATGTTGGCTATGCTGTCATTATCTCCAGGGTTTGTCCATCCTGGGTTGCCTGTCCCATTCCTAACAGCTTTAGTTCTGGCCCTGGAATAAATATTCCACCAGGAAAATAAAAAATAAATAAATAAAAAGATTTTAAAAAGATAATAGTTTCTTTTCTTTTCTTTTTTTTTTTTTTAAACTAAAAAGATTTTCTCTTTTTGGGGGGAGTGGGAAGCAGGGGAGATGAAATTCAATATAGTGGGAACAGCTCAGAATCTGATTCCAGGTGACCTGGGTCACAGTCACAGCTGTCCCTTCCTCTCTGTGTGGTGGTGGGGAAGCTTAGCTCTCTTGGCCCAGTTCCCTGTTTAGGAAATGGAAATAATAATGACCTCTACCTTGTGAGGATTCAGTAAAGTAAAACTTGTGAAAGCCCCATGTAAATGGTGTTATGCTAATATTGGTTTTACTGATATCATTGTTATCTTTCATTTGTTTCATGCCAATAGAAGCTATGTCATATTTCCTGCAGAGTCAATGAGTGGTAACCTCCGTTCCATATTTTAGGAACAAAATATTGTTGGCCCTTTATGATGGTTAAGCCTCATATTTTGAATTAGCTAACTCAATGTATTGTGACCCTGGAGAAAAAAAAAATCCAGCTAAGTCCATCACTAATATAGTATCTTTTAAACATAAAAGACAAACACCACACACTCAAACACACAAATTTAATTTTTCCCTTCTGTTTCTCACTTACAACATACCATTCATTAGTTTGTAAAATCAAGAGGACAAAGCAACTCAGAAAAACCAAGACTTTCCTAACATATATATTGGCTATATCATTGAATGTTTACAAAATCCTGAAAATTAGGAGACACAGTATTATAACTCTCTAAAGATGAGACCCAGGGGAGCCCGAGAGGGGCTGAGCTGAGGTCCGGGCCAGAGCCGAGCTAACTGAGCAGCCACCAAGTCCCCTGTCATGGCCCAGAACACACTGCCATCACGCTTCCAGCGAGTGAACATCGCCAAGTTTGACAAGAACAAATTCGGAGAAGATCAAGAGGAGGCTGCAGCCACGGTGGCTGAGCCAGGGCCGGACCTGAGCGAAGTGGACAGGCTCCTGAGGCAAGGGGACATGCTTCGGGCGTTTTGTGCAGCCTTGGAGGACTCCCCTGTTAACACCAAGAATCAAGCTGTGATGGAAGGAGTCCAGGGTGTGGTGTTGAAAGTGCTCACAAATTTTAAGGACAGCAAAACTGAGCCACCTGGGAAGTCACTGGACAGAAATGGCATTGACTTGTTAATGAAGTACATTTATAAAGGGTTTGAGAAGCCCACAGAAAATAGCAATGCCGTGTTACTCTGGCGGCATGAAAAAGCACTAGGAGGAGGAGGACCAGGCTCCATTATAAGAGTTCTTACAGCAAGAAAGACTGCATTAAAAAAATAATAATTTTTTTTAAAGACTCATGTTTTGTTGAGAACATAAAATTTTGGATGCACCAACTGGTGAAAAAGGGATTGACAATGGACCATCTTCCTAGGAATCCCCAACTAAACTACTTCAGGACATGCATCCACGGAAATGTATTTTCAAGGTGGAGGGAGAAATTGTCTTACTGTCTCCTAAATTCTTTGCAGGATCTGATAGTCTATGAATGAGGTAGAACTGACATTTTGTCTACCAGAGTGGTTGGCCAGTGGACCTGGTACCCGTGTGCACTGCCTGTCTAAAATGGGGGAGGGGTGATTTGGGCAGGCACAGATCCCAGGGCTGTGGTAAAAGGGAGAGTTTTTATTGTATGTTTATTTTCTCTTTTAGGAGGTACTGGGGATGGAACCAGGACCTTGTACATGGGAAGTAGGCGCTCAAGCACTTGAGCTACATAATCTTCCCAGGCTTGGTTTTTTGAAGTGGAAAAAACCCAGGGGTTTGTACAGACATTCCATCCTCCCAGAGAAAGTGGACTCTTCTGGGGTAAAGTGACTGTTGCATCAATAAAGCCCTTAGCTTATTAATGTACATATAAACCAATTTTTTTTTTTTTTTTAAGATTTTATTTATTTATTCATCCATCCCCCCCTGCTGCCTGTGCTCGCCGGGTCAGCCAACCACGCTGCGTGGGGCCCCCCACATGGCAAACGGGAGCCCCATTGATTGAGCCACAGCCACTTCCCATATAAACCAATTTGAAAAAGAAAAAGATGAGACTTATCTTTAATGGGAATTTTCATTAATATCATCTTGCTAATTAGTACTGAATTGAGAACTTGAATCCAAGTGCCTGGACTTTTACTCCAGTACCCTTTCCTTATACTGTGAAGAAACTCTAGAGTTCTTTTCTTACATAAAGACCAAGAAGAATGAATGCTTATTTTTATGGCAGCTAACAGCATAGTAAGTGGATGTGTTTGTGTAGTTTTGGGGGAGATAGAGGTGTAGAGGAATGGAGTGTTTCATGTAAAGCAGATATAGTCTTTCTCCAATGAACTGCACCACAATGCATTTAAGCATTACCCCAGGTTCACTAAAATACACTTCACAGATAAATTCATGCATGGAATTAATGACTTTGTTCTTCCATGCCCTGAGTCATTTTTCTCAGTTGAACCTATGACACTTACTTAATATGCAGCCATCATCTAATATGGGGTCATAAAAGTGAGGATCAAGCATATTTTTAACATTAATTGTCCCTTGGATGTGAGCCATCGGCACCAACATTAATTGTCCAATGACTTCTTAAGTTAAGTTCCAAGATATTTCCTTGGATGCCTGTTAGAGTCCAATGGGAAGAATGCTTCCAACCAGAAAAAAATGTTTAGGGCAGTCAAGGAAAGCATCCTGGATAAAATAAGATTGAGTCAGAATCCTAAATGTTGTATAGCAACTTTCAAGAGGTCATGACAAATTAAGGGAATGAGAACAATAATCGTCATGGCCCTTTCCATTTCTTACCACAACACACTGAAGATGTATTCCCTAAAGCTTCCTCCTGCTATGGTTTGGGACATACATTGTGTAATAATATAATTTATAACAAGTAAAAAAAAAAAAAAAAAAAGAGTAGGAGGACAGGGGTAAAGACACAGTGTATTTGTATGTTATTGAATTTAAGTGGTTATCAATTCAAACATGATTGTTATAGATTTAAGATACTCATTTTTAAGTCCCTCATAACCACAAAGAAAAGATAGGAAAAATATATACACAAAGAAATGAGAAGGGACTCAAAATGGTACAATAGAGAAAATAAAATAAATATGAAAGTTGGCACTAGCAAAAGAATTGAAGAAGAAAAAAGGTAAAAGACTTAGAAAGACCAAATAGCAAAATGGCAAAAGAAAGTCCTGTATTATCAGCAATTACTTTAAATGTAAATGGATTAAACTCTTCAGTCAAAAGGCAGAGATTGGCAAAATGGATCAAAAAGCATTACCTAGGGAGCGGATGTGGCTCAAATGGTTGGGCATCTGTCTCCGATATGAGGGACCCGGGTTCGATACCCGGGACCTCCCGGTAAAAAAAAAAAAAAAAAAAAAAAAGCATTACCTAACTATGTGCTGTTTACAAGAGACACCTTAAGTTCAAAGGTTGAAAGTGATAGGATGGGAAAATAAACCAGGCAAATAGTAACCAAAAGAGACCAGGGGTAGCTACATTAATATCAGATAAAATAGATATTAAGTAAAAAACTGTTATGAAGGACAAAGAAGGTCACTATATACTGATAAAAAGAATCAATTCAGCAAGAAGTCATAACATTATAAATATGTATGCATATAATAGCAGAGGCCCAAAGGATCTGAATCAAATATTGACAGATTTGAAGGGAAAAATAGACAGGTCTATATTCATAATAAGAGACTGAATACACCACTTTAAATAATGGATAGAACAGCTAGACAGAATATCAATAAGGAAATAGGAGACATGAATGATACTAAGAAGCAAATGGACCTAATAGTTATATTTAGAACACTTCACCCAACAGCCACAGAATACATCTTATTATCAAGTGGAGATGGATCATTCTTCAGGATACACCATATATTAGGTCACAAAACAGGACTTAAACTAAAAAAAAAAAACAAAAAAAAATTGAAATAATACAATGTATCTTCTCCAACCAAAATGAAATGAAGCTAGAAATCAGTAATGGAATGAGAACTAGAAAATTCACAAGTACGTGGAAATTAAACAGCTCACTCTTCAACAATAAATCAATCAAAGGAGAAATCACAAGGGAAATTAGAACATATCTTGTAGCAAATAAAAATGAAAACACAACATACTTAATTTGTTTTTTTTTTTTACCGGGAGGTCCCAGGAATAGAACCCAGGTCCCTCCATATGGGAGATGGACATCC
Organism: Tolypeutes matacus; assembly: GCA_026826555.1. NCBI lineage: Eukaryota > Metazoa > Chordata > Mammalia > Cingulata > Chlamyphoridae > Tolypeutes > Tolypeutes matacus. The sequence goes on from JAKSZT010053888.1 coordinate 10,403,257, forward strand.
AACCACTCGAGCCACATCCACCCCCAGCATACTTAATTTTATGGGATGCAGCAAAGGCAGCATAGAGAGGTAAATTTATAGCTATAAATGCTTACCTTGAAAGAGGAAACCTCAGCAATCTACTGCTACCATTTTCTCTTTCCTCTACGCTATGTTCTATTTGGTTACAACTTATCTTTTTGACATACTGATCTTGTCACATAACTTTGTTGCTTTAAAATTTTCTGTGTCTTCCTATTGTCTCAAAAATGTGAAGTCTGAAATCCACAACATGGTATGCTAGGTCTACCACAAACTAGCTCTAACTTCACCCTACCTCCACATGAAACTAGTTGCCATTCTTAGAACAAACTGTGCACTTTTAATACCTCTAACCTTTTTACTTGTGTCATTTCCTCTGCCTCTGGTGCCCTCAATTACTCTCAATTTGAAGGAATCTTAGTTAACCTTTAAAACTCAGTTTTAAAGGTCTGTTGCTCTAACACCTTCCCCTACATCCTTTCTTCTGATTTGCATGTGTATTCATTCTAACAATTTGCTTTGTAATGATTTGTTAATGATTGTCCTTCCCTTTTTCTTGTGAATTTTCAGGACCAGATATCTCATAAACATCTTGTAACCCCAAGGGCTTGGGCCAGAGTCGAATTTTAATCAGCATGTATATGTGTCTTTCTGTGTTTCTGTGTGTTTTAATTTAAAAAGTCCCAGTTTGGGCTCTGAAACTGACAACTCCTTAGGCAAGACACAAAGTTTCTCTTAGTTTTTAAAAATAATATTTTTAGGGGCCTCTTCTGACTCTAAAATTATGATTTTATAAAAGCAAAATAAAAAATAATTGTAAATATATTAATAATAAAATAATCCATCATGTTAATACAAGTAAATGTCCTTGAAGATAGAGAAACTAGTATTAACATCTAAAGCAATTGCTTAACCAAGCTAACTCTAAACAAAGGTTATTTCTTTATTATAATATTTATTTAAAACTCTTTTGTTTTTAATACATGTGAAAAAAGGAAAGAATTGAGGGACGAAAAGAGGAACAATATTGGAAAGTGGAAAGACTGAGAGCATGGAGAAACTAGAACACTATTTTAAACTCTAATCTGTAGGATGATTACAGTTTTCTTAGGATAAAAGTTTTACTTGGGAAATTGGATTCCAGTATTCTACAGGATGCAATCATTAATTAAACGAGATATCAGGGAAAATGATCCTTTAAATACTTATGCTTAGCAAGTATCTTCTTTCTGAACAGGCTACAAATATAAAAGGAAGAATGCATGATTTTTTTGTTTGTCTTAAACTGGAAGATAGAAAATAAATTATATGAAGTTGAAAATGTCTCCAGATAAGACTCAATGAAGTTTCCATTAGATTTTCCAATTAAGATAGGGTTCAAAACAAATATATATATATATATTTTGCCAAACCACAATGAAATTTTAGATGTAGAAATTTTTTAAAAATCTTGTTATGATCAGATCCAGAAATTATAAATGAGAATTCAATTTGATACAGCATTGTTAGCTATTATTGTTACCCTCAAACCAAAGATAACCTAGTCCAGAGAAACAAAGCTGAGTTCAAGTTCATTTCTTTGTATTCTTCTGTTTACAAAGCATTATGCTAATTACATGGATGAATGAAAAAGATCTGGAGACAGAGTCATTGACCTCACGGTAGACAACAGTACAGACAAGAAATAGTATAAGCAAGGCCAAAGTAGCATACCTACAAACACTCCATGAGAGCCAAGGAATACAAAGCAGGGGGCTGTTCTCACAGGAAGGAAGTTGGTCTGGGAAGGCATCTAGGCAGACAGGAGCCTCTAGCAAGATTTTAGAGGAAGCAACACTTGGGTCATGCAGCTGAGGAATGAGGGCTTCCAGGCAGAGCAGCAACCTTAGCAAATAGGGATCCAGAGGCAGTACCAGACCAGATGCGGCGGAAGTGGGGAGAGCTTGATTAAAGTGAAGAGAATCTGAAATGTGACTTGGAAAGAGATAAAAATGGTAGGGACTGTTTGGGAAGATCATTGGTACTGGCATTTAGTCCAAACAGTGGAGGGGAGCCAGTTTATACAATAAACTTTTCATCTCTGCACTGCCGTAATCAAGAATCTATTATGACTTCCCGAGTGGACATTATTGCAAATTTCAACTCCTCAGCTTAGCTGTCAAAGTTCTCCAAAAAATTCTGAGCTATCTTATCAAGACCCTACACAATATGACCCCAATTTACTAATCCAGCCCAACGCCTTGCTTCTGTCCCATATAAACCTCCTGCACAAACTTATTGAAACAGCATATGCTGATGACATTTCTTAGTATTCTTCTGCATAGAAGAAATGTCTTGTAGCATTTTTGCCTTTGCATCCTATTTTCACTTCTGCCCAAAGTGCCTTCCTTGCCCCTATCGTTTTTGGTTCTTTCCATCCTTCCTAGTCTAGCTGGAATTCTGTATCTTCTATGAAGCCTTCCAAGGTCTCTAGTCCACAACAATTTCTTCCCTGTATACTTTGATATAGTGATTATTGTTTGTAACAATCAGCACATAAGCATTGCCTTGTTTCTCTTTATGTATATATGTTTACAGTTATATGTATACTCATAAATAGGTAATAAGGAACTGGAGGATAGGGCTTTCTCTTATATTTTGCATTTCCCATAATGCCTTGTACAATTCACATGTTAAGTGAAAATTAGTATATTAACTTCCTAGAATGTAAGCATGTGAGGACTATTCCTTTCTTTTATTATACCTTGTTTACCTCTAAACTCATGGTAGGAGCTCAAGATACTTTTATCCACTACAAATATGATAACTCAGTGAAGTGGAAGGAACATAGACTCTGGATCTAGGATCAAGTACATCCCATAAGATTTCTAACAGCCTTGGGTATATTCTCAACCTCCCTAAGATGTTTTTCGCTCCACTACTAATTAGGGTAATAGATATCTAACATTGCTGTAAGATAGCACACACAAATCCTAGGCATTCAAAAAATGTTGTCTATTATTAAAGTGTCCCACCTGAAGTTTCTCCATTTATCATTGTGTACTCATCCTTCATCAGAGAAGTATGCGCTCTTTCTCCAGCATATACCTTGCTCATTTTTACCATTTTAAATTTTCTCACATTTCTTAGAAAGAAATACTTTATCCTTTCTTCTGTAGCACCCCATTTCTGCCTTCTTCAGGCAAAACACCCCTGTTCTCTTAAGTCTCACACATAAGACTTTATTACTTACTAGTCACCTAGATGCTGTTATTTACTGATACCTAGGACTTGCCCTTAGTCACTGAAAACTTGAGCTTCTGACTTCCTTTCTTCCTTCCCACCACTATTACTATCATCTTTTTTGGTCAACCCAGCACCCTTACAGAAAAAGACCTGATATCTGGTCTCTCAGTTATTTGACCTCTTCTCTTCCAAACTTTTATTCCTTCACCCCAAATTGGTCACTGACTCCCATGCTCATACCTTAGATCTTGGCTCATACCAATAACCATCCCAGAAACTGTAATTCCAAGCATACTACTTTGACCACTACCTACTATTTTTCCAGTTGAATTAGTCTATTTCTCCAAGTCCAAGGATTATATGAGTCCACTCTAACAGGGTCCACTTTAACCCATTGACTTTACCTACAGCCCCTACATGCCCTTACTGTCCTCCTAACCCCACACAGATTTCATGCTTTATCAGTGAGACCACTTCCTTGCAAAGCAATTCTTCTACCCTTGTATTCTCTTGCAAAACTCCCATTCAGGTTAAATCCTGTTCTTCAACCCTGAGTAGCTGAACATGGCTAGAGAAAAATCCCAAACATGTTGAGATTTCACTATAGGGAAATCTATAGGGAACTTTCAGTATTTCCTGGAAATTCCACTGGCAAAATTACATTTGTATCCCCCCTGGCAAAATTACTTTTCTACTAACCAAAATTACTTTACACTGTCTCCTCTTTGGTCATTCTTCTAATACTCTCCCTACTTTGCTGCTTACACCACTGACAAAAAGAAGTAATAAAGCAAAAATCCCTCTCTGCCAAGTCTAACATCCCACTTGAATTTGCTACTGTAACTTTGTCCTTTCTTAAAACTTTTCTTCCACTTGACTTCTAAGATACTATGCTCTATTAGTTTAGTTGCTAAACCTCCTTAGTCTCCTTTGCTACCACCTTTCTTCCTCCAACCCCTGACTGTTGGAGTGCCTCAGGACTCAGTACATTTTCTAACTGCCTATACAATATTTGTACATAAATATCAATTAGCTATCTCAAGCCTAAAATGAGCACTTGAATCCTCAAACTCACACCTAATCTTACCCTACTAAATTAATAGTGTCATTCTTCAGCCAGTTGCTCAATCCAGGCAGTCCTTCTTGAGTCCTTTTCTTTCCCATTCACTCTATAGTCAGTCCACCTTCAAGTTTGGGTTGCTCTACCTTCTAAAAACTGGTTTCTTTGTTTTCACTTTGAACCTGCAATAGTCTTTTCTTCAAACAAGAGTCAGAATGATCTGCTTAAAATATAAATGAGATCATACCATTCTTTTTTTAAGACCCTATACTTTTTTCCCATTATACCTAGACAAAAAATTAAATTATCATTTATACTTCTGGTTACCTCTGTCTGGAATTCTCTTCCCCAGATTTTTGCATGTGCCAATCTTTCTCATCTTTCAGGTCTTTGCCCAAATGTCACCTCCTCAGTGAGGATCCTCCAAACACTTTATCTAAAATACACCCTTCCTCTGCTCATTTTCCATATTATTCCTTGCTTTATTCCTAGAATTTACCAATACATAAAATTATATTTTTATGTACAGGCTTAATTATATTCTATTTCGCTAGATATATGTGCCAAGAAGTCAGACTTAATTTCTCTTGTTCACCACTGAAATGTCAGTGCCTAAAACAAGGGTAAACCCATATTAGATATCAAGTAAGCATTTGTCAAATGAGTATTGAATGAAAATATTAAAAACCAGATCTTATGACATTAGTCTTGAGGGACTGTGTATCATATGATCAAGGGGACCACCTCTGGAGCCAGAATCCCTAGGTTCCAACCCAAGCTCCTCCACTTACAGGCTGTGTGGCCTTGGGCAAGATATTTAACATCTTTTTGTGTCCCTCCTTCATGTTTAACAAGGGGAAGATAATTAGTAACTACCGCATAGGTTGTTAGGATTACCTGAGTGAAGACACGTAAAGCTCTTAAAACAGTGGCTGACACATGAAAAACACTTAATAAATGTGAATTACTATTAGCTTTCTGACCTCTATTCTCAGATTTTACAAAGTTGCCTGAGGAAAACCATTACTATTTGGTGTTTCTGTGGGGATAATGGAGTTCATGTTTAAGGGAAGTGGTACATTTCCTCCACCAAACTTATAGAATGTTTTCTTCATATATGGATTCACACCCCAGGCTCTTGCTCCAGAATCAAAGGCTGGAGCTCAGTGTTATTTTATGAGGAGTACTTGATAGTGAAACCATAAGCACAAAGGAACAGCCAGTTTCCAATTCACACCTTAAGGCTGAGTGTGTTGAGAGCACACAATTATATATTCATGGTAGCCATAGTTCAAATTAAACTCATTAAAATTAAAATATACTCCCTTGAGAACACTCAGTGTTAGGCAAATAATATGATGATTTTTTATGTTAGCATTTGTTAAGGGAGATTTAGAAACTTGACATAAAGTTTCATCTTCTTCCCCAGGGAACAGATTAACTCTCTAAGGATTAAAAGCAATTAACAACAAAAGACAAATAGCTGGACATGTTCATACCAATCCATTGGGATTTTAACTGGTCTGCGAAATTCTTGTCGAGGTCCCCAAAGAAAAGACCAGTCCCTCAGGGTTTGTCATCCACAAATAATATACTCTTTGTTTTCTTATACTACAAATATAAGACAAATTTGAAATTTAGTTTTTGTTTTTGCTTTACATAGCAAAACAAAACAAAACAAAACACCACCCAGACAACTCTTATGTGATTAGAGTCTTTCCAAAAATAACTTCCTATTTAGATTTTTAGTTAGTGCTTATGAAATGTAGACTAACATACTATATAGTATGATCCTTTCATGGAGCTGTTGTTTGTAAAACTGAGGAAATTTACTTTGTTTTCATTTTAATGCCAGGGTAGTGCTAACATATGTGCTTTCATTAATGAGCCCCTTATTTGACCAGAAGGGAGAATATTTTAGCTACCTGCACTGAGATTACACAACCTCTAAGTGGTGGCCATGGTTAGACTGACCTCAAACTATATAAAACTATACCCAGATTTTAAAAGAAAAAGGAAGTAGAATATGTTGTATATTGTTTTCAATCTAGAAAAGAAAAAAAAAGGAAGTGGGAGGACCCAACAAAGAGATTCTCAAACATGTTTGACCATTCAACACCTTTTTGTTATTTGTTTGATTATATAATAATCTTTCTCTAGTCTTCATCAACTCCTTCCCCACATCCTGAGAAGGAAAAAAAAGTACAGTAAAATATATGTTGAATTTGACTGCTGGACTTAGCCAAAACATTTGGCTTTGAGAAATTATATGAATTTCTGATAACACATACGTTAATCAAAGACTTCCTAGATATTATAAAATTAGATCCAGAAAGCAATACTCAATAATCAAAGTCCTATTAGGGAAACCTGCTTTGGGGTTGAGGGTTTGACTTCACTGAAAAAGAAGTGAAACTGAATGGGTCTGTCCTTCTCTCTCTTCTTCTTCTTTCCCCTCCCAATTTTTTTATTTTTTTAACTTCATTTTTAAAGATGTTTTAGATTACAGAAAAGTTACATTGAAAGTATAGGGGATTCTCACATACTCCACCCCTCCCCCTCTCACATTTCCCCTGTTAATAACATCTTCAGCAGTAGGGTACATTTGTTACAATTGATGAACACCCATTGAAGCATTTCTACCAACCATTTTCTATAGTTTACATTTTGGTTTACACTTTTTTCCATATAGGTTTTAACACAATGTATAATGGCCTGTATCTGTCATTGTAATGCCATGCAGGATAATTCTAATGTCCCCAAAATGCCCCATGTTCCACCTAGTCTTCCCATCCCCTCCCCTCAGAACTTCTGATCACCACTATCTTTATATCAATTTTACAAGTTCTTCCATTGCTTCAATAATAATAAGTCTACTGTGGTTCATGATTGCCCCCCCCCCCTTGTGTTTATTCATTCCTCAACCTTGAGGATTTTGGAATGGTAGTGCCCACTTTCCTCTGATTCACCCCTTCCAATTCTTAATGTAAATACCAACTCTTTTCTCAGATGGGAAACCACATCATAGTCACGTGAGAATCTCTATGCTGGCACATGCTACTAATGGGGTCTGATTGAGGCCATGGCACATTAGGGGCTCAGGAACACAGTTATGCAGGTTAGTGAGAATATTCAGTGGTTCAAAGTCTCAAATTGATTCCTTAAAAGAAATATGCTTATGGTACATCAATATGCCTTTACAGGGATGAACTAAATCACAGCATCTAATGCCTTCACACAATTGCCAGGAAGGAGTAAAGGTTATCTATTCTGACCTGTACTGATGTCTTTTCTTGCCTACATCACATGATTCCTAAAACTTCACATTTTATGTAAGATCATTTATGCCTTTGAGGACTTCATAATTACTGTGATTTGGAAGAGAAAAGAAATGTACGTAAGAAAAGAAATAGCAATACAAGGTGACTCTTTACCTATAGCATGTGATGCAGGGGTTAGAGTGATCACCAATACCTGGGTTTTAATATATATACACATAATATGTCCATGTTCATGTGTGTGTATGTGTCTATATGTGTATAGTGTTTTATGTCCATTATAGTTAGAAAACTTTTATTAAGTTGCTAAGTTGAATGATGCTGCATGTTCTTTGGAGGCACTGAGGGAAAACTTGGTAGGGTTTTGTTTCCATTACCCCACACTAGTGCCTTCTGGATTATCTCCAAATCCAAGTAAAAATAGTGTGTGTTATGGTTTAACTATGGCCTGAATTTAAGTCTGCTTTCAGTCAGCTCTCCTACCTTCTAGTTTAGAAATTCTGTAGCTGTCTCTGGGCCACAGGTGCATGGAAGTGAAGACAATCTTCTTTCAAGGAATTTGTTTCAAATCTGCTTGTCTCTGCATATACTAGAATCTAATTCTATTACTTATAGAGAAAATACCACTTCAGAGAATGGTCTATAAGGAAGACACTATTCTGGACATGTGCACACTGTGAAGACAAGACATTTTGGTGGGAAACCAGTAAGATAGGTCTCTTGTACATATACTTATTGTCTCAGGAGCTCAGTTGTGCATAAGTTATATGAAGAAGGAGTTGAGCTTCACCTTTAACATGACTTTGTTCTCAGAACTAAGGTGAAAAGGTCACTTTGTGTTCATTCAGCAACATAGTACTTTAGAATAATGTATAATTAGATGAGAATGTGTCAACTTCTTGTTCCCAATAAGGGACCGAAATTATCTGAATTATCCAGTCTTTGACATCTACGCTTCTCCTCATATAAATCCATACAGGAAAATGCTGCGTGCTTATTTTATGTAGTCAAATTGCCTGTGTCATCTCGGGAGACCATCAATTACTAGTGTTAATGAACTCTGGAGCCGTGCCTTGTGAACCCTGAACTGTGTATGTGTGTTCTATTCTCCACTCAATGCACTTTCAAAAATAGGATTGCTAGTCTGCCAAGAGTCAACTCATAAATATCTCTGGGTATTCATTCTGATGCTCCTCAAAACTCATTTTAATCTAACTCAGGCCAGGCAGAGCTGCCTCCCATTACCCCCATTCACCCTACCCCTACAACAATTGCTTGATGTTTATATTTAAGATAACTATTTGCAGCATTAGGCAATCCAGATAGATATTTGGCTTCAAAGAGAGATTATTACATTTTTATTAATCCAAAATCTTTTGTACACCTGCTTAGCCGTCTGCCTTAAAATCTTTTTTGAAGACAAAAAGGTCGAATTCTTTCCTCAATATAACTATAAGCAGCACAAATCACCATTCCCATCAGAGAGGATTTAAATGGAGATGGCTCTTCAGTCAGTCTTTCTTTGTGGATTATACCACAGAAATCTTCCAAGACCAAATTTAAAACACATTTGTTTTAGACTTTGCCAAGTTGGATATTATTTTGCAATGTTAGTGCTATTTTACTTCTGGGTAAAAGTGTTTTTTCTGTCTTTGCTCTGCTCCTCATTTTTTTTCTTTTCTTTTTTTTTCTTTTTTTACTTCTTTCTGTCTTTAATATCTGGTTTCAGCAATGACAATCAAGAAACCATGGGAAATTAGAAGTGGCTCTGATTTTGTTTGAAAATTATGGTTCTTTCTGTAAAAACGAATCAAAAGCTTTCTGTGTTATTAGCCACCTTACCCCATTGTAATGGACATAGCACAGCCTGTGTTGTCTATGGAGCTATTGGAACCATGCTGAGACAGGAATCAAATCGTAGTTGTTGGAAGCATGTCTCACCGCATGTCTATATGCAGTGTGCTCACTGGCATTGCAGTTGTTGACCCCAGCACTAGCCCAGCACAATCTATTGTGATAGACAACAATGCTCTCCTTTGGAGTTATATCATTTCTTCTCTTCAAAGGATTAATAACACTTTCTTATTTGTTTCATTTAGTTTATAGGATCCTTTAGTTTAGGAGATCAGCAAATTTAAATTGCTCTTACATCTAGAGGGCACTTTCTGCAGCCTGGCCCAGTGAATGTTGAAATACAGTCATGTGATTTAAGGTCCTGAATACATTCTTAACACAGATAGGGGATGCTGGATGCCAGCTGTCTGAAAGGCCAAGCCACTTCTCTGTCAACCTGGTAAAATTTGTTTCACATCAAGTCTCCTGATTTCTCAGTCCTGATCCAAGACAGTTTGCCCTACTGAAGTCTACCAGTGAGCACTTTGCCAAAAGATGTCTAATGACCAACTCCTGGAATAGAGGTCCACTCAACAGCTTCATTTATAAAGCTCCTTTAAGAACGCCTTTGAAAGATACCTGGGAGCACTTAGCAGGGTATGCTTTCATCATCCATGTTTTGAATTTAAAACTGTAAGAAATCTACAATGATATTCTTTATGTTTTTTTACTTAGAGAAGTTGTGGATTTACAAAACAGTCATGCATGAAATACAACCATCATATTTTTATGATAGTGGCTACATATCAAGTGTTTACAATGGGTCAGCAGAGCACAGGGAAATTCATCTGCATTGCCTCATCTGTTTATCTCAACAGCTCTGTGAGGTTATCGTTATTATCCCTGATAATAACGGACTTTAGAAACTTTGTAGGAAGATTGAGTAACTTGTTAATTTTCACATGTTCCATCATGTTCCCAAAAGTGCACCTTTAAGCAAATTACTGAACCTTCCTAAGAAGTTCCTTTCTTATAAGAATAATATTTACCAATAAAGTTTAAACTCATCAATCAGTCTACAACAACCCAAAGATTGTCGTATGAAAGGCAAACAAGAAAATATTCAGAGAAATATTTTTGTTTTCCCAATGGGTTTGTAGAAATTTATTTCAACATATCAGCTTCCAAGTGAAGCCACAAGTTTAAAAAAGATTGTTATTACTCAAACTGTTCTTGAAGAACAAGCCTTAAAATCAGCTTTTAGATTGCCTTGCTATTTTATGAACATAAGGGTCTTCTTTAAAATATCTTATCTCTATTTGGTTTGAAATTTCATAGCACAGATCAAAGCCTCCATGCTATAACAGCTTTTGTTGGAGCAACAAAAAGCATGACGGGCAGAACAAAATTCCCCAAGAAATCACTGACAGATAAGATGGGACCTCATGAGCATTGGACCCTATACCAATCAACTCAAGGCAAGTCATTCTATCAATCTGGGCCTCAGTTTTTAATGAGAAAGTGCTTGACCAGAGGATCTTACTCAAAGTTTTTTCAAGTTCCTCTAATTTTTTAAGTGATTGAAAAGAAACTATAGCTGGATCAGTAGGTTTTGAGGGTGAATCTGTTCAGTACAGAAATAAAGCACATGCCCAGAAGGCAAGTCCACAAGGTTTTAAAGACTTGGCATGGCATCACCAAGTGATGGGGAGCAATGTAGTTCAGTCTTTTCGGTTTTATTTATACATATAAGCAGTAACATCTATAAGAGTAACACTTCAGAATCCTTATGCAGCATAACAAATAAAGGACTATTTGTGACCTTGAAGGCAATATTTGGGAAAAATATATATATAAAGTTCTCAGATTAAAATCAAAGCTTAATAGTATCTAAGGCAAAGGGAAAATTGTGAATAGCATGGTATGCAGCTGTGTATGGAAAAACTAAAAATGGAACTTCAACTTGGTCTTAAATTAGAAACACATCTGAGTTTTGTTAACAATTTAAGAGTGATATTAATTCTTGTCTGCACTCCTTAGCTGAGTATGCATATGTCTGAGACAGAGAGGGGAAGAAAGAAAAGGAGAGACAGAAAGAGAGGGGAGAAAGGAGGTGAAGGAAGAGAGAAAATTTATGACAACGAGACAGATACCACAGTTCAAATGTGGACTTCATTCTGCTTACAGTTAATCTCTCTAAGATGAGAAGTACTTTTCCTCAAAATACAAAATCACCAAAGTCCTTTCAAAATCAACTAAAGGGCAAGCATGCTTAAGAGAAAAGTATGATTTCGTAATTAAATATACTAATTGAGCTCCAACCCTACCACTACTTTCAATAATAGGCACAAAAATACAAAACCATGAACAGTATTAGAAAGTCTTATAAAATATACAACTCTGAAAATCAGACTTAACTAAGTTATAGAATCTGAGGGCACAGAATAGATTTATTCTTATTACCTGAGCTCAGTAATAATTATTGAATGACCACAATGCTCCTCTTTTAAGCTATACCCAACTGCAAATGGGCCAGCTTCCATGCTGCTTGACAGGTAAAGTACAGGTCAATCTCATGGTACTAATCTAAGTAATCTAACATTCCCTGGGACAAGTTTATTATTTTGTGCTAAAAATGTGAGTATTGGCACCCACATGTATCCTTTAAGTGACACAAAATAAAAAAGAAGGAAATCAAGGAATGTATTGACCTTTCATTGTTACAATCTCAGATATTATCAGTAACTCACTAAATGACTTCCCACGTCCTAAGGATTGTAGGCTGACTCCTTTTCATTCTCACTTTTAAATGGAAAGATTGTTCTATGGTAATTCTCAAACATTAATTTGTATAATAACCTGGGATTGTTTTTAACAAGGGTAGTTCCTTAACCATACCCAAGGGATTGTGATTCAGTATATCTGGGATGGCACCCAGGAATGTACATTTTTAATGAGAATTGTAGGACCTAGTGTCTAGGAAACTTCATAGACTGCACTTTTAGAATTATTGAGTGCTTCATTTCTAAGGTTCTTTCCAGATATAAAATGCATAGGAGTTACAGTACAGTAAGTGGTAAGAGAGGATGGAGGGTGAGTGATGATATAGAAGAAGGACATATTATAAAATTAAGACTTATTCATTCATCAACACACATTGACTGCTATGCAGTATGCCAAATACAGTACCTGTAACTAGTGATCAAAGAATCAAGGGGAGCTCCCAGTTTGCTTGAGGTGATAGACCATAAAGAGATACTTACAAGGCAGTAATCTAAGTGCAATAATGGAGATGTGTCCTGATACAAGGGGAGATTAGAAATCTATCAATTCTGTCAGAGAGAAGAATACATACTGGATTAAAGAAGAATGAAGATAAGAAGGGATCTAGAATGGATTAAAACAGAGAAAATAGAGAAAGGAATTAGAGCAATTAAAGCCACAGGAAAAGGAAGAAGAAAGGAACAGTTAGATGACACCCTATAAACCAAACTGCCCCATGGAAAATGAACAAATATTGGATTTTGCTTTATGCCCAACAATTCAGTATATCTATTTCTACCAAAATGTTTATCACTTTCTAAATGAGTTCTTTGAAACAAAAGGCCTATATTTAATTTTTTAAAAAGCAAGATTATTAGTCTACCTCTGTAAATAATCATAATAGTATTAGGATACTTTTCTGCAGGTACAGCTTTCATATATTGAGATTTATTGGTAATTCTAACTATGTGGAAACTATGGACTATTTCCATTTGTTAGTTTCTCTGTAAATGCTCAAAAATAGAACTCTTTGAACAGTTTCTGACCACTTTACAATTACTTAACCAAATTCCATTCTCTTGTGCTGCAAACTAAATTTAAAGCAAAATTTGGCTCCAATATACAATGTGTGTATGTGTATATGTGTGTGTGTGTGTGTGTGTGTTTGAAAAGGGAAGTTGATTTGTACATCCATGGACCAAAATACTCAAAACACTTTAATACCTTAAAGGTCTTTAATAACATACAAAATAATGATATCCAATTGCTAAAGTTTTTGCTGTTATTATTCTTGTTTGTTTTTATCTTTTGTTTTTCCAAAAGAACAACACTTCAACTCTATTAACCAAATTCGGAAGAAGAATCCTATAAGAAAGGTCAAAAGAGAAAACTTTCTTTGATTATTTTGTTCTGTGTAACAATTTTATTTAATTTCTTCCTACAAAATTCATATATATGCAAATATAGTTCATATATAGAGTATACATAGATGAAAAATGTGATCTTATTCATGCTTATTTTTAAAAGAATACATATTTCCTTTTCCTTTCCTTTTGGTTTCTCTCTCCACACCTTTCCTCTTATCACACATTCTATTATTCCCCTTCAAGATGACCCATATTAACAAGCTACTGGGTTTTTCCATATTTTTCTCCATAGTTATATAATCTTATATGGATACAAAGCTATACCCATCAACATCATATTATATCAGACAGGCTCTAATGTGGACCCCATGATCCCACCTCCTGATGCTCATACCCTTGTGTAACCCCCTTACTCTGAGAGTGGGCAGGACCTGTAACTTGCTCCCAACAAATAGAGTCCTGTAAGGGTGATTGGATGTACGTGATTACGTGTATGTGATCACATTAAATAAGATCAAATGCCTGTCTTTATGAAAGACTTTCCTTGCCATGCTGGCTTTGAAGAAGCAAATGGCCATGTAGGGAGAATCCACACAGAAAAGAACAGAGGGCAGCCCTGGCTGACTGCCAGTAAGAAGCTGATGCACAAGGAGCCACAAGGAACTGATGCTGCCAGCAACCATGTGAGTTTGGAAGTGCATCCTTCCAGTCAAGTCTCATTTGAGACCACAGCCCCAGTGAAGAACTTGACTGCAGCCTTGGGAGACCCTGAAGCAGAGGACTTAGCTAACCATGGCTGGACTTCTGACCCAAAAGAGGACTGTGAGGTAGTAACTGTGTGTAGTTTTTTTTGTTGTTGTTATTGTTTTTAAGATTTATTTATTTATCCCTCTCTTGTTGCTTGTGCTCACTGTGTCCATTTTTGCTTTGCATTTTTCTGTGTCTGCTTGTCTCCTTTTGTTGGGTCATCTTGCTGCACCAGCTCGCGGCACCGTGCAGGCTGGCTTGCCTTCACCAGGAGGCCCCGGGAATTGAACCCCAGGCCTTCCATATGGTAAACGGGAGCCCAACCAATTGAGCCACAGCCGCTTCCCTGTGTGTTGTTTTAAGCCTCTAAGTTTGTGGTAATATTGTTAGGCAAAAATCAATAACTAATGCACATATAAAGTGGGATTATAGCAAACACATATCACAGGAAGTTAAAATGTAACTTTGTCTCAGTCTTGCCTGAGGCCCAAATTATGGGGGCAGGTAGTTCCTTATTCTGACTACTTGATCATCTACATAAGATGTGCAAAGTAAAGGGCTGGGGTTGATGTTGAAGAGGCCAGAGTTGGAGATTGAACAGAGGATTTCATTGAAGAGAGCTATCAATTAGCTGAGGGTACTACCTCCTGCTTCCATTGGATATGGAAGGGGCCAGGGGGATGGTTTACCTTTACATCACACCTAGTGAGAGATACTTGACCTCAATCCTGAAAGAGCTAAAAGGTGGGAGAATGCTTGCAGAGACTGGGTTAGCAGAGCAGAGGGCTATTATTGGGAATTAACTGTGGTCTATCAAGAGAGAGTGAAAGGTTGATGTTTCTTGTAGACAAGATATGGGCCGCAGATGAGAGAGTTGGCATGGAGCTTTATAGACCCTGCTCTCTAGGGCTGTCTGGAGGGATGAAGAGGGCTCAGCAGAGGAAGACTGGAGCATACCAGCAGATGCCCAGGGGCCTAGGGAGGACTTGTACCCGACCAGCCAAAAGAGATGCATCGGCTCAAGTCAAGTGAATTGCAGAGTCCTCTCCAATAATGGGAGGTTCTCCAAAGAACCCACAAACCATCCATTAGAAGTAGAGTCAGCTTTAAACATCTGCCAAGCCCACAGAGTGCCAACTAGGGATAACTTAGTCACATAAAATCTTTCATGATCTTTTACCTATTGTGATGGTTAGGCTAATGTGTCAACTCGGCCAAGTAGTTGTGTCCAGGTGTTTGTTCCAGCAAGCACTGGGCTAATTGTAATACAAGAGCATTTATGGACTTCAATCACCAGTGAGTTTACTGCGTGGATGGCTGATTACATCTGCATCAATCAGGGAGATTACATTATCAATGGGTGGTGTTTTTATCCAATCAGTTGAATGACTTAAAAGTGTAAGTGATTTCAACATTCAGAGAGAATTTCCCAGCTCGTTGTTGGACTGGCAACTTCTCCCAGAGACTCATCAAAAACCTTTCATTGGGCTTTCATCGGAGCCCCTGGTTTGCAGCTTGCCTGAGGAACCTGGACTTGTGCGTCCCCACGGTCGCGTGAGAGACTCTTTTAGACCATATTATTCACAGATATCTCCTGCTGATTCTGTTTCCTGAGAGAACCCTGACTAATACACCTATCTTTCCTCCTCTCTTCACCACCATTCCTTTGACTCTGGAAGAGGCAGAAACCATGCTTAGGCAGCTATGGGAGGAAGAGTAGAAATACAAGCAGACATATAGCCTTCCCTTTAAAATCAGAACAGAGCCCGGAGAAGAGAAGTGTTAACTTTGAAAGAAATCTTTAATACATTGGAGTGAGCTTATAATTACTGAATGGGTCTTTATGTGCCAAAATGATTGAAAAACAGTTTATTATCAAATAGTGAGCAATAAGCTGTTAGTTTGCCCTAGATTTCATACAACAGCAGGGAAAACACTAGAACGCTACTAAATAGTTTTGTAAGAGCAGTTGGGGCAGAGGGGAAGTGCTGTTTTGATTGCATCCTGTAAATTCTGCTCTTTCAATGTCTTTCTACACATTTCTCACTCCATTAAACTTCATGAACACTCTCACTAGTCATTTGATACAGCTCTAATTCATTCCTTTTAATGATTACATAATATCATGGGCTGAATGTGTCATAAATCTATTTGACCTGTGGATGGGCATACCTCTTCCCACCATAGGGTTTTGTGGGCTTGCTTTGCTGTTATAAACAACATTTTTTATATTAATATGCAACAATTAATGCCCATGTACATATATTTTTAAATAATTATGTTTTTTATTTCTATGAGATGAGTGAAAGTGATTTTTCAGCATGCCTCAGCCTTAGTATAAGTTAAAACTGTTTTCCATTTTTGCCAGGCTAATGGGTGCAAAGTTATAATCACTGTTGTGTTAATTTGTATTTCCTTAAAAAGTACTGAATTTGAGCATCCCAAGTTCCAAAGAACACAGAATCTTAGATTGAATCAGATCTTTAAAGAGATGCACTTACCTAAATTTGATAAACCTGAGCCCAAAAGAAGTTTAATTGACTTGTCAGGTCATACAGCTCCTTCTGGCAAACAGGAATTAAACATTGCAATTATGGTTTCCTTTCTTTCAAGACAATTCCTTTAATCATTAAGTCACTCTTTAGCAGGGCAATATTTGATTAATGAATAAATAAGAATTATAGTAGTATGCATCATGAGTTCCAAAAAAAAAGAGGTCACTATAAGCAACTATAATCAGAGACTTGAATGAGTAAATGTTTTGTTTTAGTTTGCTAGGCTGCAGCGATGCAATATACCAGAAATGCGTTGGCTTTACTATGGGGATATATTTGCTTGCAAGCTTACAGTTCCAAGGCTGAGAAAAATGTTCAAATCTAGATATCATCAGGCTATGATTTCTCCCAAAGTCTGACTGCCAGTGACCCTAGATTCCTTTGTCGCATCAAGGTACATGACAGCATCTGCTGGTCTCTCCCTTCTCTCCCAAGTTTGATGCTTTCAGATTCTTGGTTCCATGACTTTCTCTCTCTTTGTCTGAATTCATCCCATTTATAAAGGACTCTAGTAAGAGGATTATTGGAGTAATCTAATCAAAAGTCTCTTAACTGAAGTAACATAATCAAGAAGTCCCCCCCAGGCACAATAGGTTCACACCCACAGGAGTGGACCAGTTTTTTTTTTTTTTTTTTTTTTTTTTAAAGATTTTATTTATTTATTCATTTATCCCCCCCTTGTTGCTTGTGCTCGCTGGGTCAGCCAACCACGCCGTGCGGGCGGGCCTGCCCTCACCAGGAGGCCCCGGGAACCGAACCCAGGGCCTCCCATATAGTAAACGGGAGCCCCACTGATTGAGCCACAGCCGCTTCCCTGGACCAGCTTTAAGAACATGATTTTCTGGGGTACATACAATTTCAAACTACCACTGCAAAATGGCAGTGATGGAACTTTCATTAATGGGAATGCAAAGAGTTATATTGAAAAGGTAGGCTTAGAACAGATCTTTGAATACACAGTATTTGTACTTATGTTATAAACTAAGATGAAGCGTTTTGGATAGGAGGGTAGAATAAGGAGCAGTGTTTAAGAAAAATGATCTGGAATATGTATATAGAACATCTTTTATTATAAATTTAAACAATTTATTCTTTCTTCACAAAAATGTTTTTGGGGGACTTAGGTATTTGTAGTGCTGTAATCCATCCATCCATCCATCCATCCATCCATCCATCCATACTTACATATGTTCTATATATTTCAAAATAATTACTTCACTGCACTATTTTCTCATGAAGGTACAATGGATCAAAAGTTGGTCCTTTTATCTCTAGCAATGCTAATCAAACCTTTTTTATTATGCTTTTTATTCTAAACTTATTTTCATATAAACTATTTTACATTGGAGGAAACCAGCAATAGTGATTGATCCGTATCTCAGGCCCCTACATTTAAACAGCTTATGGGTTATATGTTCATACAGTAAAGTTTGAAAAGAATATGTTTCCTTTTGTAAAAAAAAAGTAATTTTTGAAAAGAAAGAATCTTATTAAACAAGTTATATAAAGAACACAGGAGAGTTTAGCATTTTCTAAAGTACTAAATAATCCACAAGATAAGGAGCAAGTTGTCTGTCCTTAAAATGTCTTTAGAAAAACTATGTTCACTCAGTACTTAAGCCACTCCCTGGAAAAATGTTTTTAGATGTTAGACAACCGCAAAGAATGAAATATGCCATTGAACAGAGCATAGATAATTTTATAGTCCACATATTCATAACCTCCTCAAAACTTATAAGGGATTTTAAAAAAATGTTTAAAAGCAATGAAATAGAAAAACAGTGAAAGGAAAGTAAGAAAAAGAAAAAGTCAGATTTGAAAACTAGAGATTAAGTAGTCTATAAGATTGTGAAAGGAAGTATAGAGTTAGCCTGGGATAGAAATAAAAATAAGTTCTGTTTCAATGGAGTGTGGTCAACACAAGAGTTCATCCTTTAGAGTTATTTATGAAAATAATCTCAAAAAGTGATTTGAATTCACACAGGAGAAATTTATGACTTAATTTCAAGTCTGCAAAGGTTATTACGCACTTAGGGTGTGCCAAGGATTTTGATATATGTTAGAAAATTAAGTTTATGAAACATGGTCTCTACTTTCAGATAATGTAAAGTTTTTATGAAAACTAGATGTTTGAGTACATTGCTCATTACTAACAGCATTTTCGGGTAAAACATCACTTTTGTCACTGTCAGATCATATATTAAGATAGATGTGGACTTCCTAATACGACAGTTCTCCTGTTATTTTTATTAGAATAAAAAACTTTAATGTTTTGTTGTATGATATTTTTAAACGTAGCTTAGTTTATATTTTTTGGAAAGATGTGCTCTCTGTTTTCTTCCTCTAAACTTGAATGGCAGTTATTATCTATAACTACTTACTTAGTATTTATTCAGCCATCCAACAAATATCTGGCACTATATTGAATACTTTTTTATATTGTTAGTTACATATTTATGGCTAAAGGTTTATAGCAGAATCCAGCCCTCAACAAAATGTTAAAGCTCTGCCTGTCAAAAAGAATATATATTTCATTTATTATGCACATATATTATGATTTCATTTAGCCTACATAGTCTCATTTTAAGTGTAGTATCACATTTGGACTCAAACTCCTGGGATTCAAATTCTAAGACCACAATTGACTGGCCATCTGATTTTGAGCAAGTTACTTGACCTGAGCCTAATTTTCTAATCTTCTAAATTAAGATAATGAAGTACATACATCATAGGATTATAATGAATAGTAACTGAAATGATGTATGGCACAGAGTTTAGTACATAATTGATGTTCAACATATGCCAGTTATTACTATTATAATAGAGAGGGAGTTAAACAGTTTTTAACTTAACATAACTCCTTAAGTTCAGGATATTATTGAAATCAAGGCATTCTCAAAAAATCCATCTGTAGATAGGATTTGAGGGAAAATAGTTCAAGCCGTTTAAC
This sequence comes from Tolypeutes matacus, assembly GCA_026826555.1. Classification (NCBI taxonomy): domain Eukaryota; kingdom Metazoa; phylum Chordata; class Mammalia; order Cingulata; family Chlamyphoridae; genus Tolypeutes; species Tolypeutes matacus. The sequence goes on from JAKSZT010053888.1 coordinate 10,423,056, forward strand.
TTCTGGGGGATTCATTTACTCATTTCAGAAAACATTTTAAACAGATTAAATTTTCTCAAAAGTTCATTCAAATCCTATTATTCTTTGACTCTTTCACTGAAGCAGACTATTTGCACAGTATTTATAGTCTTGATTCATGAGATAGTGCATCATTAGGACATACGAACAAGCATGAAAACTGTGTGGAGATAAACTCTTAATTCTTTACCCACCTGTTTCCTTTGAGTACCCATTGCCTACCTCACTAAGGTAACAGGATACAGTTTTAAAAAAACTATGAAAGAATAAGATAGTACCAGAAAATAAGGTATTATTTATTACTGAATGTAAAATATTGAATTACTGGAAAAGAGGTGTCCATCTCACAAACAATCCAAGGACATTCATTTGCAATACACTCGCTATGTAATGTTTTCATCATAGTGATTCAGAGAAAAGGAACTACCAAACATTTTCTCAAACATTATAGAAGGAACAAAAACACCCAAAACTTTATAGAACAGATGTTGACTAGTGCCTTCTCTCTCTTTTACTTTTACATCTAGCCATAAATCCCATTAAACATTACAATCTTCCACATGTTTAAGCCTTTTAATATATTACTGGCAAGAAAAGATTATAATTTCTTGAATATCTATATATAGTCTGTGAGGAAGTTTTTCCTAATGAAATGCATTTAAATCATTTGTACGAAATAAAATTCTATCTCTTCACAGATAGTAAAGGACAATAGCAGTGTTATGTGGATCTCATTTCAACTGCTTTGCTCAACTTAATTGCAACAAATTCCATCTCTTTTCCAATTTGATTGTCCCTATAAAATATTTTTGAATCCCAATCTGTGCCTTGGAGGGAAACCTTGCCTTAATTTAATTATCAGCAGCCATCCATGAAGCACAGCATGTATTATACAAATATTTGGACTGATCCTTTTCTGTGCCAGAAACTTTAAAAATGGTCTTGCTTCACACATGATTTGTCCTCTAAAAATATCGACAGACCCTATTAACTTGACAAGAGAGGAAAAGAAAAAAATAACTAGATGCAGGTGGGTGAAAGGGAGTGGTACTCATGTTTGAAAGGCAATTTTGGACCATCACTATCTACAAGAAAATTAAAAGGGTCAGAGGCAATGGAAATGTCATAATTCAACATTCAAAAAAACAAAGAAGCAGGGATAAACTAGCAGAAAGGCCTGTGGTGATTGCTCTCCTCTGGACTTTTCATGGTTCCCTTTCATCGAAGCATAAAGATGGCAAAAGAAGTAATTTCAGTGAAAATCAAAGAAATGAAGCATGTTAGTTTAACCTTTCTATTGGCAGCCCATGAAAAGAGCCACAAATTAGGAGTGAGACCTTGAACGAGTTACTTCACCTCTGTTGCTTCAATTTTTTCAACTGTGGAATGAGTGTTTCAACTAGACGGTTGCCATTATCCATGCCAACTCTCATTTCTAGGATTTGTATATGCGTGGCTGGTTTGGCTGTCATGACAACTTAGTCATCCAAATAACAGATTAAATTAGCTATACCAATTTCTAAATCAGCAAAGCAATTTTTCTGTTTTTTTTTTTTAACTGATTTGTCTTTTCTATTCATTGAAGAAAATATACATGTAAAGAAGTGAAAACTAGTGCAGCATCAGAGACTTGATGAAAAAAAAAAAAAAAAAAACACAAAAGAACCAAGCAAAAATAAGTGATAGAGGTAAATAATGACGACGTGTTTGAAATACAACTTTGAAGACGTCACTATTTACATGAAAAAGAATATATCATAAGCAAGAGGGGGTAAAGGATGAGTAAAATCACTATCATTTTTCTTTTAACAAACCAAATTTCAAATTAAGCCAGCTGAAAAACATAACTCTGGGAGTATGAAGAAACTAGGGGAATTATGGAGGAAATCTGAACATCGATATGAGCTCAAAAAATATTTGTTGAATGAATGAATGTATGTTTATATGCTGTTAAGATGAAATAGTGTTTTTGTTCTCTGTCTGAACATGTCCACATTTTTTATTTATTTATAAAGAATCAATAAAGGCGGCTTTAGGTCAACTGCTTCACTTGTCCAGTTTTTCTAGGTGGGTCTTTGGGATTGAAGGTGCATAAACATTTTTTCAAGGAGTAGAAAATAAATAGTCTGAAGTTGAGTGTTGGTGGTAAGAGTCTCATCAAAGGGACCAGTACCATAAGCGGGGTAGAAGCAGGTGGGTAGTAGGAATGCAAAATGCATTTTCTATTCATTGATACATCGATTACAGATAGGTTATGAGCGTGTAGGGGCATTAAGAATGAAAAAAGCAAAATAATAATAATAATAATAAAAGAATGAGAAAAATGGGATTGTGCATGATACAAGTGTTAAATTTGATTTGGCCAGATTGAATTGTGGTTTCCTAATCAACAAAGATTTATTACCCCCCTAGCATAAAAAGCACTCGGCTTTCTACTTTAAAATACAAGATATAGGCCCTGACTAAGGAGCTTGCAATCTACAATATTTATGGAGACAAACTATAAATATCTAATAAGTTAAGAAAAAAGTGTGTAGTTATAAGGACATAAACAATGAATAATTGTCAAACTATTACAAAGAGGGTCCTGTGGATGGAAACCCATAGTAGGATTTTTTTGTTAAGAGGCAAGAACTTTTTTTTTTTAGAGGAGAGAAATTTTATGGAATTTCTGTTAGTGACAATTTTTTAAAAGCATTTGATTAAAAAATCAACAGGCTCTAAAGCAGAATTAAAGACACAGATTCACTGCATTCAGTTCCTAAAAACGAAAACTGTGATTTCAGTTTGCATAATTCTGACCTCCAGGAAATCCTTCCATGAGTGATCCTCAGATCATTTTAGGTCATTGCGGAATGCTCAAAGAGTAAAACTTGATTCAAATTTAGACTCCAGAAATATCTATGACACATTCCAAATGCAGCAAAGTGTAACTTCATGACTCTTATTCCCTGTTGATTATTTTATTCTTAACTATACTACACAAAGTTGCAAGTTTATTAGTAAATGAAATAGTGATTACCTCAGGCCTTTAAAATTCACTTATATACTAATAATGTGAAAATCCAGTACTTGGTACTAATGAAAGTTAATTGTTTTAAGAGTAAAAGTTTCCCTGTGATTTTAGGTCATATTACAGAATCTTTTTAATAGCATCTTTAATGTATTTTTCAGTGATCTGCCATATTTTGTTATTTTCAGACTGTTTTAGCCTTTGTCTCTGGTTTGATTTTTAACATTTCCTTTCTGAAATATTGGTCCTTTTATTTATTTTTTTTAACTGTACAATAGAAACTGATGGGTGGGAAAAGTTGGAAACAACATTTGTCATAGGTGCTAATATGAAGATTGGTGAAAAATATTTCAATTCTTTTCTCAATAATTTATTGACAGCAACAGAATGAATAGGAGCAAAAAAAAAACTAGAGAATTTTCATGAAATATAAATGATTACTTCATATGCTTCATTTTGGTATACTTTTAAAAATAGTCAAAGATACATCACTTCTGGCTATGGTAGAGTAAATGGTCCCAGACTTACCTTCCCACCAAAAACAACTAAAAAACCGGACCAGATATATGAGTCAAGTGTTTTCAAGAATTTAACAAGAAGTTCAGCTCTGATCCTTGGGGAAAGGAAAACTGAGGTGAATCTCATGTTCAGTTTTACTTTCTGCCTGGCTTCCCATCATGGTGCAGAAAAGTGGAACCAAAGTTGAACAGTGGTAGTGCTACTCTGGACAGGCAGGGACGAGTTCAGAGTTGCTGAAGCATAAAGAAATTTCAGGACAGTGGACAAGGCAAGAAGGAGCTGCAACAGTGGTGATTAGGGGAAGGAAGGTCCTATGTCTTATCATCAAAAAGAATAGAAGCCAGGTGACAACGGAATATTTAGAGTACTGAAAGGAAAAAAATATTTGTCAACTTAAATGTCTGTATCCAGCAAAAATTACCTTCCAAAATGGGCTGGGGGAAGGAATAAAGACATGTTCATATAAATGAAAGCTGAAAGAATTGATTAAAAAATCATATCAGATTTGCACTAAAAAATGCTAACCAGTTTTTCAGCCTTAAGCCAAATGGCAGAAGGAAATGTGGATATATTGAAATGAGTCAAGATCACAATAAATAGCAAATAGATAGTAACTATAAATGATTATTGTGATGACCAATTTCATGTGTCAACATGATTAGGTTATGACGTCCAGTTGTTTGGTCAATCAAGCACTTGCCTGATTGTTACTGTGAAGGTATTTCATAAATGGTTTTGCATCCATAATCAATTGATTGCATTTAGGACTGATTGCATCTACAATCAACAAAAGACTTTGCCCTCAGCAATGTGGGCATGTACTCATCCAATCAGTTATAAGTCTTAAAAGCCAGAACTGAGGATTTCAGACTTAAGAAAGAATTGCTACCTCAACTTCAGTCAGCCAGCTTCCCCTAAGGAATATGGACTTTTCAGACTTCAGAATCATCTTTATCAAAGTTTTCAGCTTGTCGCCTGCCATACAGAATTCAGACTTACTAGTCCCCACAGTTGCATGAACCAATTCTTATAATAAATCCCTTAATATTTATATATACTCATATAAATATATATATCCTCTCGGTTCTGTTCTCTAGAGAGCCCTGAGTAATAATATAATTATCTTTGTTTTTCCTTCTCATAGTTGATTGTTTAAAGCAAAATAATAACACTGTATTGAGGAATGTATTATGTAGGTAGATGTAAAATATTTGACAATACAATGAAAGATAAAGGCAATTATAGGAATTTTACCTGAAGAGATACACAATGAACCTTATGCAGACTGTGACAAGAATTCATTTTATAATATCTAGACCAACTACTAAATAAAAATTCAAGGAGGAATAGCTAAAAAGCCAATAGAGGAATTAAAATGGAATACTAAAAGACAATTGCTCAACCCAAATTCATAAAAAGCCGAAACAGAACAAACAAAATAAAAGAATTAAAAAAACCAAAAAAAAAAAAAACCCAAAAAAACACACACACACAGTTGGGACAACTGAAAACAAACAGCAAGCTGTTAGACTGAATTGAACAACATTCAATAATTACATTAAATGTCTATGAACTAAATTCTCTAATTAAAAGGCAGAGAGGCAGGCGGGCGGGCAGTGGGTCCAAGCGGCCCTCGGTTCTCGGGCGTGCGGCGTCAGCGCGCTCCTTCCTCCTCCACCCGCGGCGGCTGCACCCACCGCAGCGCGGTTCCTCTGGGTGGTGCGCGGGAGCCCGCGGCGGCGGGCGAGGGCCGGAGATGGTCCTCAGGCAGGTGTTCAACGTGGGGCCACGCGACACCAACCTTTCCTTCATTGGCGAGAGTGCCTGCGGCATGGCCTGCTGTGCTTATGATAATATCAACAAAGTTCTAGTAGCTATTAAGAAAATCAGCCCTTTTGAGCACAAGACCTACTGGCAAAGAACATTGAAGGAGATAAAAATACGACTGCACTTCAGACATGAGATGATCATTGGAATCAATGATATTTGAGCTCCAACCATTGAGCAAATGAAAGATATAGTGCAGGACCTCATGGAAACAGATCTTTACAAGCTCTGGAAGACACAACACTTCAGCAACAACCATATCTATTTTCTTTACCAGCTCCTCTGAGGGTTAAAATATATCCACTCGGCTAATGCTCTGCATGATGACCTCAAACCTTCCAACCTGCTGCTCAACACCACCTGCGATCTCAACATCTAGGACTTTGACTTGGCCGGCGTGGCACACCCGGCAGACACAGGGTTCCCGACAGGGTATGTAGCCACACGTTGGTACAGGGCTCCGGAGATCATGTTGAATTCCAAGGGCTAAACCAAGTCCGCTTACATTTGGTGGGTACACTATATGTGGCAGACATGCTCTCCAACAGGCCAGTCTTACAAGGAAAGCATTACCTTGACCAGCTGAACCACATTCTTGGTATTCTTGGATCCCAATCACAGGAAGATCTCAACTGCATAATAAACTTAAAAGCTAGAAAATATTTGCTTTCTCTTCCACACAAAAATAAGGTGTCATGGAACAGGCTCTTCCCAAATGCTGATTCCAAAGCTCTGGACTTACTGGATAAAATGTTGACATTCAACCGTCATAAGAGGATTGAAGTAGAATAGGCTCTGGCCCCCCCCCCCCCCATCTGGAGCATCATTATGATCCAAGCCATGAGCCTTTTGCTGAAGCACCATTCAAGTTTGACATGGAATTGGATGACTTGCCTAAGGAAAAACTCAGAGAACTCATTTTTGAAGAGACTGCTAGATTCCAGCCAGGATTCAGATCTTTTTTTGTGTGTGTGCGGGCGGCCCGCCCCCACCAGGAGGCCCGGGGAAGGAACCCGGGGCCCCCCACATGGCAAACGGGAGCCCCACTGATTGAGCCACAGCCGCTTCCCCCAGGATTCAGATCTTAAACTTGTCAGGACAAGGGCTTAGAGGACTGGCCGTGCTCAGACATTGGTCTTCTTCCTCCCTATTCTTAAACCCCTGGCCCTGTCTCCAGCCCGCCTCCGCTTATCCATCTTGACTCCGCCGAGCGGTTCGGAGGGGTGGTTTCTGGTAGTTGTGGCTTTTATGCTTTCAAAGAATTCCTTCAGTCCAGAGAATTGTCCCTGGCCCCCTGTGTCACCCTCGGTGGCGCAGCAGTATGTACTTTCAACGCTATGCTTTCCGTTGCTTTAGCCACTAATCACTTTCTGCTTTGAAAGATGCGGTGGATCCTTCCTCCTCCTCCATACCACCCTGCTGACCCAGGCAGGCTCGCCAGAGATGGGTCTTTTCTAGCCTCTCCATCGTCACTGGTGTCTGACTTTGTGATAAGGAAGGCTGCTACCTAGGGCACTTTAAGTGAGTGACGGCCCTTTATTTGCACTCGGACGTTTGACCATAACTGTCTCCTCAGGAGCTGGAGCTCCTGCAGACTGCCGCGAGGGCTCCGGTCTCGATAATCCTCTGGGGGCGCATGTCAGGCGTCTTTACATGTTAGTCACTAACATATTTAAGGCATGTACAGTCTGCCCAGCTTTTAGAAATTTCAGTCCTTTTTCCAAATAAAAAGCAAGAAGTCTATTGCACCCAGCAATTTTACTCTGTAGATGTACTATGATTCCTTGTACCGTTTATAGACATAGAACACTTGCCAAAATGTGTGTTATGAGTGTTTGCAAGACATGTAGAAAGATTCAAAGTGGCAGCTTTCTTCAGCATTTGGTAAGAGAGGTACAAAGGTCACGACATCATGATGTAGCAAGTATCTGGAGAATCAGGGGGCAGGCTGACGTGAATGTCACAGGGTAGAGCTCCACACACCTGGCCTACTACACCCTAGAGCTGCGTTCCACTGTGTGGATTTCAGTAACTACATTGGACACCTGAGGAGTTAGCAGAGGACACTGTGTCTTTAAATGAGAAGGTGTACAAGCCTTTTTCCTTCCATAGCATGTCAGCATCTCAAGTTCATTTTCCAACCTATGATATCACAATTTGTAATAAAGCCTTCCTGAGCTCCTGACATGAAGCACTGTTCTGTTATCAAGTACTCTCAAATGTTTCTGAAACTGCTGAGTAATAAGATCATTAGAACAAGGTAGCACTAAGTCATGTTTGAAGCTACACCCACCTCTTACTGACTTTTTAAAGTATTTGTTCTCGACATTGTAAACTGTGGAGTTGACTCAGTGTTCTGTCCCCGTGCAGTGCCCCTTCTCGACTTTTCCCCACTGTTCTCTGTGATGAGAAATCTGCCTTGTTCAGTAATTACTGTACCCTTGCATGACTGTCACTGTCTTCTGTGCAGAGATGACTGTCCAAGTGCCACATGCCTGTGATTGAAATGAAAAATTGTTACCTCTGAGTTGTGTTCCACATAAATACTCTTCAATCTATTGTTACCTCAGAGTTGTGTTCCACGGAAAATGCTCTTCAGCAGATCACTTAGGAAAAATTATTCTATTTTTAGCTTTTCATTTCTCAGCTGTCCTTTTATTCTTGTTTGATTTTGACAGCAATGGAGAATGGGTTATATAAAGACTACCTGCTAATATGAACAGAGATGCACTTTATTCATGGAAATAAATGTACATCTTCTTTCCTCACCAAAAAAAAAAAAAGACAAAAATTTCCAGACTGGATAAAAACACAAGATCCATCTTTAAGGTGTATACAAGAGACTCATTTTTATCAGAAAGAAGTAGATATATTTAAAGGAAATAATAAAAAAGAAATACTTTGTGTATTGGCCAAAAGGACTGCAGATGCAAAGTACCAGAAATCTGTTGGCTTTTATAAAGGGTATTTATTTAGGATAAAAGCTTGCAGTTACAAGTCCCTAAAAAGGCCAACTCAAGGTACCATAAAAGGTACTTCCTCAAAGTCTGTTGCCACATGTTGAAACAAGATGGCAGGCGATATATCTGAGGGGTCAGCCTTCCTCTTCCTCTTAAGTCTCCATAGGCCCAGCTTCTACCAAACTTAGCTGTAGGCTGGCAAAGGGCTCATCCCTCTTCCTGGTGCTTCTGTGTTCCAGGCTCAGCTGCTCTGGTCTCTTCACAACGTCAGCTGTAAACTATCAAGCAAACAGCTCATTTCTCTTCCCAGGGCCTCTGCAGTGTCTATGGAGCTGTCTCTCTTCCTCTGTGTTCTTCTCCATGTATCTACTTCCGTGTTCTTGATTGAGCATCTGTTTATATAGCCTACCAAGGGGGCAGGGACTCAACCTTGCTTGACCCAATGACATGGTCAAATCAAAGCCCTAATCTTGATTTAATAGCGTAAAAGTGAAACTTCGGAATTTAATACAATCAAAGGGGTTTCATGCCCAGAGGAACAGGCCAGTTTACAAACATAATCAATATCATAAATGATATCAAACTGCTACACCTTGCAAACATTAAGCATAAAACAGCTCATGCATAATGTTAATCTTATATAAAATAGATTTCAAGGACAGGATTATATTAACAGATATAAAGATTTTATTATGATTAAAAGATCAGTTCTTCAGGAATACCTAACAATTCTGAACCACTATGTAATTCATAATAGAGACTCAAAATAAAATAAGCAAAAAATGAAAGAACTAAAGAGAAAAGTGAACAAATCTAAAGACATAGTTGGAATTTTAACCGCTTTTCACAGTAACTGAATGAACAAAGTAGATAAAAATGCCAGTAATGATCTATAAAATGTAAATGACACTATTAATCAAATCAACCTACTTTGCATTTATAGACTATGAAAGCCAATCATTTCAGAATTTATAATTTTTACAAGTTTATATGGAGCATTCAGCAAGAGAGTCTATATTCTGAGTCCAAACAGTACATCTTAATGAATTTTATAAGACTGAAATCTTAAAAAATATGCTATTTGACCAAAATGGAATTAAACTAGAAAGCAATAACAAAAATACTTAAATATTAAATTATTTGAATATGAGAAAATAATTTGGGCATAAATATTTGGGTATTAGAAAGTACACAGATATTTAAATTAAGCAATAGATTTCTAAATAATTAATATATTAAATAACTGAATGACAATAAACATACAGCATACCAAAATTTATTCAGGATAGCTAATGCAGAGCTTGCATTTAAAAAGGAAAAACTTTAAAGTTGATAACCTAAATTTCTACATTGAGAAACTAGAAAAATAAGAGAAAATTGAACAAAAAAAAGAGTAAAAAATAATAAAGATAAGAGCAGAATTAAATAAAATTGAACACAAACAATAGAAGAAATTACAAAGCCAATGTCACCTCTTTGGAAAGGTTAATAAAATCCATAAACTCTTAGCAAGGTTTATAATGTATAAAAGAATAATTCAGTTTCCTCATAACAAAATTGAAAAAAGAAATATCATTTCAGGTCATAAAGACATTAAAAAGAAAAGAAGCAATATTACAAACAACTCTTTTCCAATAAATTTAACAACTTAGAAATAGGCTATAACTAAGGATCCGATTTTAGCATCTTGCAAACTCCAAATTCATTAGCAATTAGGGAAAAAAAGTTTTAAATATTTGCTCACAAATATTGACTTCACTGCTTTCAAGATCAGAAATATTATGACTTGTATTTCCATGAACTTCATGCATTTGGGGTATTTGCATTATAAAAGTTGATGTTGAAGTGTATATCTCAGTTATGGAGGCCTGTTTTGCATGTATGATGTCCTGGGTTCAATCCCTGGTACCTCCTAAAAAAAAAATGATGTCTGGGCCAAATCATAATATAGACAAACTTTAAAAAGGAAAGCATTAAACAAGATATTTTTTTTTTCCAAAATTAATACCTGAAGTCTTTGTAGATGAATAAATGGCTAAGTAAATGAATATAGTAAAAGAAATAAAATGAAGAGTGAGAAAAGTCAATTCTACTGAAAATTATGTCATCTCTCCAATATTCTATTTCTTCACATATAAAATGAGGATAATAATACTTGTCTTATCTATCTCACAAGTCTGCTATGAAAATCAGAAGAAATATTAATTGGGAAAGCAATTTAAAACTAGGCAGAAATATAAAAGAATCCCTCTGATGCAAAGAAGAAAAGCCACATTTTTGACTACTTAAAAAGAGATCCAGGGACATCTGGTCCACCAAGGTGGCCATTCTCCCACAGAATCTTTGAACAACTTGCAAAAATTGGTAGAGCCATCTTCCTCAGAACTCTGGAAAACAGTTAAAGGGTTGTAGTAACTGGGCAATAGTGAATCAAGAAAATGCAGCTGTAAAATGAAGTAGGAAAAACTTGTGGTGGACTTACTGCACCTTCTTCCCTTCCCTAGCAGTGTGGAGCCAGCCTACACTTCCATTGTGGGTCCCTAGTCCCATTCCAGAGGAAGCAGAGGATGCACATAACAGGGCCTATATGTCAGTGCCAATCTATTGGGTGGCAGCCTGAAGGATTCAACCAGGAAACTCCAGTCTGGCTCACCATGCCAGAACATACCCTACAGGCAGAAGCAACTTGTGGACAGGTAAAGCAATGTAAGAGACAATTAAGTCAAAGCAGCATGGCAAATGATTACTGCTTTAATGCATACAATAGAGCATGTGGGAGGGGAAAAGTCTATTTCATAGGGAGATGAAGGAGAATTCAAATTCCTGTAAATAGGGGAATTCCTAAGATCACAAACAAGCACAAGTCCAGGACAAGATGCAAGTTCAGAAGAGATGGAGAGGACCCTACACTTCAGATTAATCTCAGGTCAGTTTTCTTATTAGGAGGGCTAAACTCTGAAGGAGAACAACACCTAACAAAGATCCAACTTGCAATGACTGTGAAAAGTGATTTTGTGTTGGTTTGCTTGTATTTATTAAATCCTGGCACTCAAAGAAATCCCTGCAAAATAGCTAGCTGGATTCAGACTTAAAGAAAAGACAGCTCTGGAACTAACTCCCAGAATTAACACATTAAAATAATAAAATTTCCAGTATGCAGCAAAAGATTACAAGGCAAACAATAATTATGGCCCCTCCAAAAGAATAATATAAAAATTCCAGAAACCATCAATGATAAAATATCAGACATTGGAAATATCAAACAAACACTTTAAAAAAATTCATCCTCAATATTCTCAAGGAGATAAAGGAAAACACAGAGAAAGAACTAAAGGATATCAGGCAAACAATGAATGAACAATATGAGAATCTCAATGGAGTTGTCAGAAGAAAGAAATAGTGAACTTGAAGACAAGAAAACTGAAATGGTATAGGACAAGAAACAGAAAGAAAAAAGCACTTAAAAAAGCAACACAGACTAAAGAGACCTGTGGGACATCATCAAACATGAAATATGCATTATGGGACTCTAAGAAGGAGACGAAAAAGAGAAACAGAAGGACTATTCAAAGAAATAATATAATAAAACTTTCCAAATTTAATGAGAAACATGAATATGCACATTCAGGAACACAATGAAATCCAAACAAAGTAAACTCAAAGAGAATCATGCCTGGACACATAGTAGTCAAACTCTCAATCAAAGGAAAAGGAGAGTTCCAATACTACAAGAGAAAAGCAATGTGTTATGTACAAGGGAGTCCAAATAAGATTAAGTGCCAATTTCACCAGAAACCATGGAGGCAAGAAGGCAGTAGAACAAAATATTTAAAGTGATGAAAGAAGGCATCAACCAAGAATTTTATGTCTAGCAAGACTGTCTTTCAAAAGTGAGGGAGTGATTAAGATAATCCCAGTTAAACTACAGCTGAGGGAGTTTGTCTCCACTAGACCTGTACTACAAGCAATACTAAAGGGAGTTCTTCGTTGAAAGGAAAGGCCATCAGACAGTGGATCAAAGCAGTATTAAGAAAAAAAGACCACTGGTAAAGGTAACCAAGTGGGTAATTTTAAATGCCAGTCCTACTGTATTGCATTTTTTTTTTTTGAGTATGTAACTCAACTTTTTACTTCTTACAGGTTTTATAATGCAAAAGCATGAAGATTAATGAAACCAAACAATATATAATGATATAATTTGTAACAAGTAAAACAAAAAAGTAGGGGAATTGAGAGGTATAGAAAGAGTACATGTGTATGTTATTTAAATTTATTTGGAATTAAATCAAATGTGATTGTTATAGATTTAGGATGTTAAACTTAAGCCCCATGGTAATCACAAAGAAAATACATGAAAAATATACACAGAAAGAAATGAGAGTGAACTCAAAATGGTACACTACAAAAAATTAAATATATATGGAAATACATATTAAATATATATGGAAAAATTGAGGGATGAAAAAAAGTATAAGACTTACAAAGACAAAATCACAAAATGGCAGAAGAAAGTCCTGCATTTTCTGTAGTTATTTTAAATGTTAATGAATTAAACTCTCTGATCAAAAGGCAGAGATTGGCAGAATGGATAAAAAAGCATGTCCCAGCTATATGTTATTCAGAAGAAATTCATATTAAAATAAAAAACACAAGTAAGTGGAAAGTGACAGCATAAAAAATACCATGCAAATAGCAAAGAAAAATACCTGAGGTAGGTGTACAAATATTAGATAAAATAGACTTTAATTTAAAGATTGTTGTGAGAGACAAAGAAGGTCACTATAGCTGAATAAAGATATCAATTCAAAGAGAAGATATGACAATTATAAATATATAGACATCTAACAGCAGTGCCCTAAAATGTATGATGCAATTTCAAGGAAGAAATAAATGGATCTACATTTAATTTAGAAGACATCACTAAACCACTTTCAATAATGGATAGTACATTTAAACAGAAGAACAGTAAAGAAACAGAGGACTTGAATGATACTAAAAACCACCTAAACCTAAAAGATATATATATATATCATATATTTTTATATATATATATATATGATATCTATCTATCTATCTATCTATCTATCTATCTATCTATCTATCTAGAAAGAGAGAGAGAAACACATCACCAATAGAAGCAAAATACACTTCCTTCTCTAGTGCACATGAATTATTCTCCAGAATAGATCATATGCTAGGTTCACAAAACAAGTCCAAATAAATTTTCAAATATTGAAATCACACAATGTGTCTTCTTTGGCCACAATGGAATTAAGCAAGAAATTAATAACAGAGAGAGAATTGGAAATTTGACAAATATGTGGAAATCAAACAAGGTAATCCTAAGCAATCAATGGGTTATAGAAGAAAACATAGGAAAAATGGAAAAAAAAAAAAATATATATATATATATATATTTTTTTTTTTTCCGGGAGGTCCCGGGTATCAAACCCTGGTCCCTCCATATGGTAGACAGATGCTGAACCTCTTGAGCCACATCCGTTTCCCAAAATGGAAAATATTTTGAAGCAAATGAATAAAAAAAAACACAACATACTAAAATCTGTGCAATGCAGCAAAGGCAGTGCTGAGAGGGAAATATATAGCTCTAAATTCTCACATTAAAAAAAGAAGAAAATTCTCAAATCAGAGGCCTAACTTTACAACTGGAGGATCTAGAAAAAAGACTAAACCAAACCCAAAGCAAGCTAAAAGAAAATAAAAAAGATTTAAGGGGAAATTAAGAAATAAAGAAGTAAAAAAAAAAAAACAAAAAAAAACTATAGAGAGAATAAACAAAAATAAAAATTTGTTCTTTGAGAAGATAAATAAAATTGTCAAATTTCTAGCTAGACTGACAAAAAAAAACAAAACAAAAACAAAAACAAAAACAGAGCAGGAACCTGTAACTAAAATAAGAAATCAGGTTGAACAACCCCAAAGAAATAGAAAGTATTATACAAGGATACTATGAACAAATGTACACAAATTAGATAATCAAGATGAAATGCTGTTTTAGTTTCTTTGTTGCTAAAACAAATATCATGCAATGGGTTGGCTTAACAACAGCTATTGTTGGCTCATGATTTCTGAGTTTAGAAGGCTTACTTCTTCCCAAAGTCAATATTTTCTAGCTGATCAGTAATTTGGGGGATTCCTGTGCCTTTCTATCATATTGTGATGCACATGGCAGCATCTTCTTTCTCTTCTGGGGTTTGTTGACTTCCAGCTTCTGACTGTTCCTGTGGCTTCTTTGTGTGTGTGTGTGTGTGTGTGTGTGGCTTCTTTTTCTGTGTCCAATATCCTTTATTTACAAGGACTTCAGCCATATTGGATTGCTGCCCACCCTCATTCAGTTTGTGCAAGCCTTAACAAAGCATCTTTTAAGATACTATTTACAAATGGGTTCATATCAATAGGACCAGGGTTTCAGGAATAAACATGCTTATTGTATGGGGTACCATGCAATTCATAAAATGGATGAAATCCTAGATACATACAAACTACCTACAATGACTGACTCAGGAAGAAAAAGAAGATCTCAATAAACCAATAAGAAGTAAAGTGATTGGAGCAGTAATCAGAAACCTTGCAGCAAAGAAAAGTTCAGGACCAGAGCACTTCACTGGTGTATTTTACCAAACATACTTGCGAAAATTAACATCATTCTGCACAAACTCTTTGAAAATATTGATGAGGGGGAACACTTCCTAAACCTATTCTATGAAGCCAACATTACCCAAATATCAAAGCCAGAAAAACATGCCACAAAAAAAGAAAATTACAGACCAATATCACTCATGAATATAGATAAAAAAATGCTTATCAGAATTCTAGGACACCAAACCCAACGTCACACCAAAGGAATTATTCACCATGCCCAAGTGAAGTTTATCCCAGGTATGCAAAGGTGGTTCAACACAAGAAAATCAATTATTTAATATGCACACATTAGTTGGGAAGATGGTGTTGAACTAACAGGCAGAGCTCACTGCTCTCACACAAACAACAGAGAAAGAGCCAAAAGCTGTCTGAGGGAACTTCTTTGAGTGTCAGCAGTCCTGGACAGTGCTACACAACTCCCAGGAGGGTGAAGGACAGAGAGGTGAAGAAGTCAAAACAACAAATGTGAGTTAACAAGCCATAGCAGTGGATGGGAAGGGCTGCCCTCCCCCATCCCCAAGATATTAAACTGGGGTAAAACCCCTGGCTCAATGCAGCTAACTGAGAGGGAAACAGGCATCTTCCTACCTCTCAACTGTTTCAAGGTAAAAGGGAGGAGGAGTCAGGGGCTTTTCTTCAGTGAATTTGGCCAGCAGAGCCCACTTTGAATCTCCGCTCTGGAGATTCAACACAAGAACACAGGAAAGCCAAGACTGAAACACCTCCATGGAAAGGTGTGCTGACAAGTGCCATCTTCTGGCCTGTCTGGAAATTGCATGTACAAAAACTGTTTCAGTTATCTCTGTATCCTAACACTTGTGAGAAAATCTGAGCCCCATTAGTGAGTCCCTGGCCTGATTTTGATAACATAAGCTGAGCAATTTTAAAGACTTAGAATAAGTTGAATGAAATTTAAAGAAGAGCTGTGAGGAAAAAAAAAAAAAAAACAATAAGCAAGAGAGAGAAATTGGCCATCAGAGTATATTCACCAACATATTCAGATGCTTAGACATCAGCAAAAAATTACAAGCCATACTAGGAAACAAGAAGAGATGGCCCAGCCAAAGGAACAAACCAAATATCCTGGAAAGAAGTGTAATATTTTGGGTAATCTAAGCATCTCTTGAAATATATGTATATTATATATATATAACATTTTTGTAAGCAAATACACATATATGCATATATATTTATATATCATTTTGCAAATGTTTGTATGTATTGTGAGAATTTTGATTTTTACCCATAATAAAAAAAAAAAAAATCCTGGAAAGATACAGGATTTAAGACAATTAACCAGTGATAATCATACAACTCTCCTAAATCAATTTAAAGAACTGAAAGAAAATATGACAAAAGAAATAAAGACTATTATGAAGACACTGGGTGAGCATAAAGAACAATTTGAAAGCCTGAAAAGAAAAATAACAGACCTTATGGGAATGAAAGACATGGTGGATGAGATTAAAGATACTTTCGAGGCACATAAGAGCAGATTTGAATTGTTCAAAGACAGAATTAGTGATTTTGAAGACAGAACATCTGAACTGGAAAAGACAGGAGAACAGAAAGAGAAGAGAATGCGAAAAAATGGAATAGTCTCAAGGAACTGAATTACAATGTGAAGCACTCAAATATTCACATGTTCAGTGTCCTAGAAGGAGAAGAGAATGGAAAGGGGGCAGAAAAAAATAGTTGAGGAAATAATAACCAAAACTTCCCAAACCTTATGAAAGACATAAATATCAATATCTAAGAAGGACAATGCACCCTAAGCAGAATAAATCCAAACAGACCTTCCCCAAGACACCTACTCTTCAGAATAACAAATATCAGAGATAGAGAGAATTCTGAAAGCAGCAAGAGAAAAGCAAAACATCACATAAAAGGGAAACTCGATAAGATTAAGTGCTGACCTCTCATCAGAAACCATGGAGGAGAGAAAAAAGTGGTATTATGTATTTAAGATACTGAAAGAGAAAAACTGCCATCCAAGAATTCTTTATTCAGCAAAACTGTCCCTCAAAAATGAGGGTGAGTTCAAAGTCTTCACAGACAAACAAAAACTGATAGAATATGTTACCAAAAGACCAGAATTACAAGAGATACTAAAGGGAGTGCTGCAGCCTGAAAGGAAAAAAACAAGGGTGAGAGATTTGGAGAAGAGTATAGAAATGAAGATTATTAGGAAGAGTAAACTAAAGGATAAGAAGACAGACAATAGAACGATATGACAACAGAGAGCCAAAGGACGAAATGGATGAAGTAAGTAATGCCTTTACAGTAACAATACTGAGTGTTTAAGGCTTGAACTCCCCAATAAAAAGACACAGACTAATAGAACAGATTTTAAAAAATATGAGCTGTCTATGTGTTGTCTACAAGAGACCTAACTCAGTTGTAAGGACACAACCAGGTTAAAAGTCAAAGGTTGGAAAAAGATGTTCCAAGCAAATAGTAACCAAAAAAGAGCTTGAGTAGTGATACTAAAATACCATATTACATAATGGATAAAAGCATAAGATCATCTCAAATGATGCAGGAAAGGCATTTGACAAAATACAGTACTCCTTCTTTTTTTTTTTTTTTTAAAGATTTTATTTATTTATTCATTTATCCCCCCCTTGCTGCTTGCGCTCGCTGGGCCAGCCAACCACACCGTGCGGGCGGGCCTGCCCTCACCAGGAGGCCCGGGGAACCGAACCCGGGGCCTCCCATATGGTAAACGGGAGCCCCACTGATTGAGCCACAGCCGCTTCCCCAGTACTCCTTCTTGATAAAAACACTTAAAAATCTAAGAAAGAAGGAAACTTCCACAACATGAAAAACTAGCATATATGAAAAACCCACAGCTAATATCATTCTCATTTATGGAAGACTGAAAGTTTTCTCCTAAGATCAGAAATGAGACAAAAATGCCCACTGTTACAGCCAGAGTAATTAGTCAAGGAAATAAATAAAAAGACATACAAATTGGAAAGGAAGGAATAAAACTTTTCTTATCTGTAGATGACATAGTCTTATATATAGAAAATTCTGAAAAATCCACAACAAAACTATTAGAACTAATCATCAAATTCAGCAAAGTGGTGTGGTTCAAGATCACTATGCAAAAATCAGTGGTGTCTATATAAACTAGCAATGAGCAATCTGAAGAGGAAATCAAGAAAAAAATCCACTTATACTATCAATTAAAAGAATCAAACACATAGGAATAAATTTAACCAAGGATGTAAAGGACTTATACACAGAAAAATACATAACATTGCTAACCAAAACTTAAGTTCTAAATAAATGTAAGGACATTGTATGTTCAAGGATTGGAAGACTATTGTTAAGATATCAATTTTACCCAAAGTGATTTGAAAATTCAGTGCAATCTCAATCACAATTCCAAAAGGCTTCTTTGTAGAAATGAAAAGCCAATCATCAAATTTATATGGAAGGATAAGGAACCCTGACTAGCTAATACCATCTTGAAAAAGGAGTATAAAGTTAGGGGTCTTACATTTCCCAATTTAAAATGTATTACGGGGGAATAGATGTAGCTCAGTGGTTGAATGCCTGCCTCCCATGGCTGAGGTCCCAGGTTCAATCCCTGGTACTTTCTTTAAAAAAAAAAAAAGTATTACAAATCTTCAGTAATCAAAACAGCATGGTACTGGCACAAGGACAGAAATATGACTAATGGAATTGAACTGAAATTTCATATGTAAATCCTCACATCTATGGCCAATTAATTTTTGACAAGGGTGCCAAGTCCACTCACTGTGGAAATTACAGTTTCTCCAAAAAATGGGCTGAGAAAACTGGATATCCGTATGCCTAAGAAAAGAAATGGACCCCTCTCTCACAGCATATACAAAAATTAATCCAAATGGATCCAAGATTTAAATAAAACAACCAAAACTATACAACTCCTAGAAGAAAACATAGGAAAGCATCTTCAGGACCTTCTGTTAGGTAATGGTTTCTTAGACCATTAGAGAACTTTAGCCATTAGGGAAATGCAAATCAAAACCACAATGAAATACCACCTCATACCCACTAGCATGGTTACTATTTTTAAAAGAGGAAAATAACAAGTGTTGAAGAGAATGTGGAGAATTAGGAACACTTGTTCATTTTTGGTGGGAATATTAAATGGTGCCATTGTGAAAAGCTGTTTGATAGTTTCTCAGAAAGTTAAGTATAGTATTACCATATGACCGAGTGATCTCACTTCTAGGTATTTACCTCAAAGAACTGAAAACAGGAACTTGAACAGATATTTGCACACCTATGTTCACAGCAGCATTATTCATAATCACCAAAAGATGGAAGCAACCCAAATGTCCATCAATAGATGAATGGATAAACAAAATGTGGTGTATACATTGACATATTAATACAATGACATATTATTTTGCTGTAAAAAAGGAATGAAACTCTGATAATTACAATAACATAGATGGACCTGGAAGACATCATGTTAAGTGAAATAAGCCAGATAAAAAAGGACAAATATCGCATGATTTCACTGACTTGAAATAATTAGAACAAACAAATTCATAGAGTCAGAAACTAAAATACTGGTTTCTGGGGCTGAGTTGGGCACAGGGAATGGGGAGTTAATGCTTAACTGCTACAGAGTTTCTCTTTGGGGTGATGGAAAAATTTTGGTAACAGATGATGGTAATGGTAGTACAACATTGTGAATGTAATTAACACCAATGGATTATGTATTTGAATGAGGTTTAAAGGGAAATATTTAACTTGTATTCATGTTACTAGAATAAAAATGTAAAAAAACCATAGAACTATACAACACTAACAGTGAACCCTA
This sequence comes from Tolypeutes matacus, assembly GCA_026826555.1. Classification (NCBI taxonomy): domain Eukaryota; kingdom Metazoa; phylum Chordata; class Mammalia; order Cingulata; family Chlamyphoridae; genus Tolypeutes; species Tolypeutes matacus. Next base: position 10,442,881 of record JAKSZT010053888.1, read on the forward strand.
TTGCAAACTATAGACCGTGGTTAATAGTATGATTATAATAATATTGTTTCATCAATTGTAATGAAGATACCACACCAATATAAAACAGGGAAAACCATGTGTGTGAAGGGGTGAAATGGGAACTCTATATTTTCTGCATGATTTTTCTGTAAAACTCACAACTTCTTTAATGAAAAAGAGGCAATAAAAATTTCATTTAAGTTGAAATATCAAGAGGTCCACAGGAAACTGGTGCTTGTAAAAACTGCCCACTTTTTAGAACTGAACGGCTACATCTCTAAATGTGAGCATCACACCGTCCTTGAAAATCAACCAAAGAGGTGAAAATTGTTCCTATATTTCTTTGTTTTATTGTGTTAACTTAAAAATGATAGTCTTCTGCATCTGCACAAGGAAGGGATACTGCAAGAAATATATTTTTGCCAAATGGTGGAATGTTCTTTGGTGCTTTTACTCAAACAAACAAAAAAACCCCAAGGAAATTGTAAAAGGAAACCAGAGAAAATAGCTGCTCTATTATCTTTATTTTAGGTCAAATTGTTTGGAAGCAAGTTTCTCATTCTGGCTTAGGCCTAATAATAACACCCACAAAGTTTACCAGGATAGGAAATGCTAAGTTTTGCATTCTAAATATCCATATTTGCTTTTGTTTATATGACCAATTATCCTTGACCATAATCTGGTAGTAAAAGAGATGGAAATGGGCCTGATTAATAAAATAGGTTGATACCAACAAAGGGAATAAATAACACATGTATAATTTTTTCAACTTAACCAAATATTTGAGATTTTTAAGGGAAATATTTTTCAATACCTGTTACCTTAATATTAGTGTGTAGCAGCTTGGCATTATTTATGAATTCCAAAAATAGATATTGGATTATGCTTACAAACTAGTCTGTTCTTCTGGGCGTGATTAAATTATGATTAGGGCTTTGATTGGGCCACGTCAGTAGGGCATTGAGTCCCCACCCCTTGGTGGGTGGGAACTCATAGATAAAAGACATGGCAAAGGACAGAGTTGGAGTTTTGAATTTGAGTTTTAATGCTGGAGCCTGGGGAAGTAAGCACACAGAGGAGCTTGGTGGTGATGAAGGAGAGAAGGCCGGGGAAAAGAGACGAGTCGTTTGCTTGATAGTCTACAGCTGGCCTTGTGGAGAGAGGCAAAACCTAGAGAGCCTCATAGTCTACAGCTGACCTTGTAGAGATAGCAGAGGAGCTGACCCCAGAGACAAGCAAGCCCCGGGAAGAGAGGAAACCAGGAAGCCTGAACCCTCGCAGATGTCGGCAGCCATCTTGCTCCAACACATGGCCATACACTTGGGTGAAGGAAGTAACTTACCCTTTATGGCCTGGTAACTGTAAGCTTCTACCCCCAAAAAATGCCCTTTATAAAGGCCAACAGATTTCTGGTATTTTGCATCAGCACCCCTTTAGCTGACTACTACATAGTGTTACCGAGAAATCTAGAGGAAAACATCCCCAAATATAAGGGACTTAGAATTTTTCCATAGAATCTTGTGTGTCCTTCCATTTGACAGAAAAAGTTTAACCTAAGGGCTGTCTCACCAATTCCTATAATAATCAGGATTACTTTAAGAACTCTTTCTTTTATGTTCCTCACTAATTCAGTACTGAGCATATTAGAGTATATTTATGTTTTACCTGCAGCTTTTTCCCACTACACTATATGCATCTAGAATAGTGCCTGATAAGCAAGTCCATTATAGGACTCAATAATTATTTGTTGAATGAATGAATAAGTGAATGAGAGGATTTTTTTAAAATTGTAAAACAAATCATGTACAGTCTTTTTTGGTCAGATTGCATCTAGTCTGGAGTAAATCTAACTTTTGATTGTTAATTTTGTTGGCTCCTTTCCAGCATTGTCTTTTTGTATCTTGGATTTTTGGTTAGGAAACTCATCTTTTTTGTCATGTTTGTATGTCTTTTCATTTTTGTCCATTTATGTTTATCAATAGTTTTAAAAATATCCCCCTAAAGCTCACAAAACTTTTGTTCTGTTTAGTCCTTAGATGATTTTTTTTCTTTTCTGTTGGTTATTGGTTTAACTTAAGAAGTCTATTGTTTTTGTTTGTTGATATTTTATTCACCCATATTGTTGAAATCTTTTTAATTTTTAAGATTTCACCTTTCAACCCTTATGTTTTTCCATGTAAAACATCATATTTGTTTCTTCTTGTCTAACTTTTACTCTCCTCACTTTTTTTCTTTATTTACTACATTGCTTGAATGCTCCAATATGGTGTCAAAGAGTCAAAACATTTTTTTTTTCCTAACATTTATGGTAACCTTCACTTTCATATGTATTGTTTTCAGGTTTTTGATAGAGATACTTAATGTGATTTATTTTATGGTCTTAGGTTTCTGGCTCTTTTTTTTTTTTTTTTTTTTTTTTTTAGGATTGATTGCTTAACTTCCTCAAATGTTTCTGCATTTATTAAGATGTTCATATTCTTTTTCTAACTTAATCAGTGTTGTAGTGCTTTGTACTAATAGATTTTTTTTTCTTTAGCATTTACTTTATTGCTTACACTGTATATTCAAATGAATACAATAAAGTCCTTTTTAGAACAGAAAGGCACATGAAAAACCTTACGTTCAAATTCCCTATCATTTAAAAGTCCTACTGACTAATAGAAGTACTCCACTATAGAACTACAGGTATCAGAAAAGCACATGATGCATTCTGTTCCTGCAGAGTATCTGGATTATGACATTTGTGCTCATAGCACAATTAGTCACCAAATCAAATGTTTGTATCTGAATATTGATACAGCTATTAAGATCGCAAAAACAGTAATCAGCTTATCCACACATATACAGTCAGGTCCCTAAATATTAATTCTATAAAATTTGAAGGAAGAAGAGCATCAAGCTGCATCCGTGTTCTTTCTCATTAGGTGACAGGATAAGAGGTTTGGCATTTCCAGTCTTTGTTCCCTGAGTCCCACTGCTGCCCGCACAGGCAGGTGCTATACAATGCTGAAGACCATGGAAAGATACTGCTCGTAAAACACCTGGATCCATCCGTCCTCATCGATATCATAGCATCTGAATATATCTGTCACCTCTGCAGGACTATGCAGCCTTGAATGAAGTCATCAAAGGCAATCTGCCCTCTTCCTTGTCTGTCAAACTTTCGAATAAGGATATGGTGGAACTGGTCAGATAGCCGGTACCCGTTGGATAGTGCTTGCTGAAGCTCGTTGTCAGATATCACACCACTCCTGTCTTTATCAACCATCTGGAAGACATCCCACAGGAAGCTCAGCCTGACAGCGCCGCAGCGGCAGGACCAGGGCGGCCCCGGGCCAGAGCGGTACGGGTAGGTGGCAATGGGCAGAGGCACCGCTGGGCTGAGGCTGGGGGCGGGGCTTGACTCACGTCACTCACTAATAGATTTTTTTAATATTGAAAATTTCTTTGGTCATGAAGCATTGTTATTGTTGTGGTAGTTTAATACACTAATGTGATTTTTTTTTTTTTTTTTTTCAGTATTTCTACATCTACATTCCATAGATGACAAGTCTATAATTTTAATTTTATGCACTCAGTTTCACGATTTTTGGTATCAAAGTTAAATAAGCCTTAAATTAGAGAACTTTCCCTCTTTTCCTATTCTCTGAAATAGTATGTATAAAATTGAAATTAATGGGGAAGCGGCTGTGGCTCAATCAGTGGGGCTCCCGTTTGCCATATGGGAGGCCCCGAGTTTGGTTCCCGAGGCCTCCTGGTGGGGTCGGGCCGCCCGCACAACGTGGTTGGCTGACCCAGCCAGCACAGGCAGCAGGGGGGGATAAGTGAATAAATAAATAAAAATCTTAAAAAAAAAATTGAAATTAATAATAATAATATGAACCAAATTAAGTGTTTATTACTGTCAGGCACTATCCTAAAAGCTTTATGTAAATTAATTCATAAATATCACAAAAACACAATAATTATTATTACTATTCCTGTTAAACATATGAAAAAACTCAAACAGGTTAAGTAACTGGCCAAGGTCATATAGCTAGTAAGTGTCAGATCCAAAGAGTAAATGAGGTTTAAAAAATCTACTGAAAATACTTCTGGGTAGACAGAACAGACATATTTTTCCCTGTTCTCCCTGCTAGGTAGCTAGGTACACCTAAATACCCTTGGACATTGTATATATAAATTTATATATGCATATATATGAAAAATAAGGCTCTGAAAGATGGTGAGCAGAACACAGAGTGGCTAGGGAACTCAGGACATAAGGAACAACCCAGTGGTTAGGACCATTGATTTTCTTTTATGTTATATATCCCAATGTGTTTCTAAAGAAGCAAGCAGGAGGGACGGATGTGGCTCAGACGGTTGGGCGTCCATCTCCCATATGGAGGGACCTGGGTTTGATCCCTGGACGCTCCCGGTAAAAATTAATAAATAAATAAACAAACAAATAAATAAATAGATAGATAGATAAATAAAAGAAGCAAGAACTCAGAAACTCCAAAGATGCAGGCAAAATTAAACCCCAATAAAAGCCTGCTTTCTCAAGCAAAAGACCAAGAAAGAGACACCTAGCAAGAGAGGAACTTTTAGACAGTAAGTACTCTACTCCAGTCAAGTACCACAGAAAAAACTGTGACCCCACACTCACTCATGTCACCAAAGGATGACTGGAAAGACTAGACTTCTATCCATAGGAGACTGGAATAAAACTCCCAAACCCCCACCAGGATGGATTCAGAGAAGACCAAGTAGGGAATGGGAATTTCATTCTCCTCCTCTTAAAGTATGTTTGGCAGTTGCAGCAAAAATTATAACACTGTCGATGTGGTTTTAAATGTGTGTTGTGGAAATATTAGGATAATTATATCATAAATGGGGGTTGGATAAAGAGATATATAGGGAGGTAAGATTTCTACACTTCACTCAAACTGGTAACATGTTGACACAAGTAGATTGTTGGGATGCCAAAAGCAATATATCAGAAATGGGTTGGCTTTTACAAAGCAGATTTATTAGTTTCAAACTTCCAATTTCAAGGTTGAGAAAAATGTCCAAATCAAGGCATCATCAAGTGATTCTTTCTCCCCAAAGACCAGCTGCCAGCAATCCTGGATTCATCTGTCACATGGCCAGGCACATGGTAGTGTCTGCTCATCTCTCTTCTCTTCCAGGTTTTGTTGCTTTCAACTTCTGGCTTCTGTGGCTTTCTCTCTCTCTCCATATGAATTTCATTCTCTTATAAAGGACTCCAATAAGAAGATTAAGACCCACCCTGGGCTACACCCTACTGAAATAACCTACTCAAAAAGCTCTTAACTGAAGTAACCTAATAACCTACCATATATCCACTCCTATAGGAATGAATTAACTCTAAGAACATACTTTTCTGGGATCTATAAAACCTCAAACCATCACAGATGGTTTCACCAAACATTTAAAGAAAAATTAACACAAATTCTACATAATTTCTTCCAAAAAAATAGGAGAAACAATTCACAATTACTTTTATGAAGTTAGTATTACCCTGATTTCAAAACAAGATAAAGGTAGTGCAAAAGAGAGAGAGAAAACTACTGACCAATAACTTTTTTAACATAGATTCAAAAAATTTTAAGAAAATATTAGCAAACAGAATTCAGCAGCATATAAGATGAATTATACACCCTGGTCTAGTGGGGTTTGTTCCAGGCATGCAAGAAGGCTTGTTCAATATTTGAAAAGTGATCAAGGTAATCTACCATATTAACAGAATAACTAAAAAAGATAATCTCATGGTGATATCAATTGATATAGAAATAGCATGTGACAAAATTCAACACCCAATCATAATAAAAACTCTGAGAAAAATAAAAACAGAGAGGAACTTCCTCAACTTGTTAAGTAGTAGCTACAAAAAATTTATAGCTAGTACTTTACTTGAAAGTGAAAGACCAAATGCTTTGCCCTAAATACTGAGAACAATGTATGCTGAAACATGCTGAAAACTATAAAACACTGATGAAAGAAATCAAAGAAGATCCAAATAAAGGGAAAGACATATTATGTTCATGAATTTTCAAAAACTCGACAAGCCTGTTTTGAAATGTAATTGATAGCTTGCCACAATAATGTATTTTCCATCTTTACTTTTCTTTCTTTTTTTACTAGAGCAATTGTGGATTTCCAGAAAAAATCATGCAGAGAGTTCAGAATTTATTGAAACCCCCATCTCACACACAGTTTTCCCTATTATTAACATTTTACATTAGTGTGGTACTTTTGTTACAATTAATGAAACAATATTACTATAATTATACTATTAACTATTCCCACTGTTTACATTAGGGTCCCCTCTTTGTATTCTACATATCAATGAGGTTTTTTTGTGGCAAGTTATATAAACCTAAAATTTCCTTTTTTATCCCTTTTCAAATGTACAATTTTGTGATTTAAATGCATCCACAAAGTTGTGCCTCCACCACCATCATCCATTGCCAAAACATTTCCATCACTCCACTAAGAAACTCTGTGTCTATTAGGCATTAACCGCCGCCCCCCTCCCCCCCGCCCCATTTCCTTATCCCCAAGTAGCCCTTGGTAACCAGTATTTTAGATTATGGCTCTATGAATTTGTTTATTCTAATTATTTCATGTCAGTGAGATCATGCAATATTTATCCTTTTTGTCTGGCTTATTTCAGACAACAGGATGTCTTCAAGGTCCATCTATGTTGTCGCAGTATCAGAATTTCATTCCTTTTTATGGTAAAATAATATTCCATTGTATGTATACACCACATTTTGTTTATCCATTCATCTGTTGATGAACACATAGGTTGCTTCCTAATATTGGAAATTATGAATAATGCTGCTAAGAACATTGGTGTGTAAATATCTGTATGAGTTCCTGCTTTCAGTTCTTTGGGGTATATATCAAGAAGTGGGATTGCTGGGTCATGTAGTAATTCTATACTTAACTTTCTGAGGAGCCATCAAACTGTTTTCCACAGTGGCTATACTATTTTTCATTACCACCACCAACGAATGACTATTCCTATTTCTCCACATCCTTTCCAACACTTTGTAATTTCCCCTTTTTTAAAAAAAAATAGCGGGTATGAAATTTTATCTCATTATGGTTTTGATTTGCCCTGATGGCTAATGGAGTTGAGCATCTTTTCATATATTTATTTGCCATTTGTGTATCTTCTTTGGAGAAATGTCTATTCAAGTTTTTTGTCCATTTTTAAATTGGGTTGTTTGTCTTTTTGTTGAGTTGTAGGAATTCTTTATATATTCAGGGTATTAAATCTTATCAGATATATAGTTTCCAAATTTTTTTCCCATTTTGTAAATTGTCATTTTACTTTAAAGATGGAAGTCCTTTGATGTACAAAAATTTTAAATTTTGATGAAGTCCCATTTATCTAATTAGTCTTTTCTTGTTCATGCTTTTGGTGTAAAGTCTAAGGAACAACTACCTAACTCAAGTTCTGGAAGATGCTTTCTTCTATAATTTTATAGTTTGGGTTCTTATATTTAGGTCTTTGATTAATTCTGAGTTAATTTTGCATATCTAATTCTGAGATAGGAGTCCACCATCATTCTTTTGCATATGGTTATCCAGTTCTCAGCATCATTTGTTAAAGAGACTATTCTTTCCCCCATTGAGTGGACTTAGCACCCTTGTCAAAAATCAATTTATGCTCCCCAGTGTGACAGAGTTGGACTCAATTGTGGTTTCCCTACACATGTTTCTTCTGCCCCTTCTATTTGAACCTATACTTAGTACTAAAGTTGATAGGTTTATGTCCAAGAGACTTAAATCTTTGGCTTGTCCATGTGCCAGTTGGGCCCTGAATCTCAACAGAGTTGCAACACCCACTCTTCAGTTCATTTGACTCACCCAGGACAACTAACAAGGAAATGATGATGGACAATGACGATCTCAAGGAACAAAGAGAGTCTACAACTACAAGCAAGATGGTCCCATCCATCTGCCCCATGGGATCTAAGCCACCTCTCAATTAGAGCTGGAGTGGGCATCATCATCCCAGAATCCTCAGGGCTGGGGAACTATTATTCTACTATAGACTTATTGTTATTCTAGCAATGGAAGAACTTTTATTATTGATGTGGAGGCAGTGGCCACTGGAGATTCTGAAGAGAGGGAGAGGGAAAAATAAGTGTAATATCGGGGCTTTTTTTGGACATTGGAATAGTCCTGAATGACATTGCAATGACAGATATAGGGCATTATATATCTTATCATAACTTACAAAATTATGCAAGAAAGAGTTTAAACTATAATGCAAGCTATAAACCACACTTAGTGGCAATGCTCCAATATGTGTTCATCAATTGTAACAAATGTAGCACACTAATGAAGGATGTAGTTAATGTGGGAAGTATGGGAGGAAGAGGTAGTGGGGCATATGGAAATCTCCTATATTTTTAATGTAACATTTATGTAATCTAAGTATCTTTAAAAAATAAAAAGTATTTTTAAAAATATCAATTACCCAAAGGTGTGAGAATGCATTACTGAACTCTCAGTTTTATTCTGTTGATCTATATATCTCTTCTTGTGCCAGTACCACAGAGGTTTTATTGTGTTTTTTGTTGTTTGTTTGTTTGTTTTTATTGTAAGCTTTGTAATTTTTTTTTTTTTAAAGACTCCATCTATTCATTCATCCATCCCCCCCTTGCTGCCCGTGCCCGCTGGGTCAGCCAACCACGCCGTGCGGGCGGGCCTGCCTTCACCAGGAGGCCCCGGGAACCGAACCCGGGGCCTCCCATATGGTAAGCGGGAGCCCTACTGATTGAGCCACAGCCGCTTCCCTGTAATATGTTTTAAAATCAGGAAGTGTGAGTCTTCCAACTTTGATCTTTTTCAAAATGGTTTTGCCTATTTGGGGCCCTATCGCTTACATATGAATTAGATGACTAGTTTTTCCATTTCTGTGAAGAAGTCTGTAGGAATTTAGATTGGAATTATGCTGAATCTGTAAATCACTTTGGGTAAAATTGACATCTTAACAATATTTAGTCTCACAATCTGTGACCACAGAATTTCCTTCCATTTGTGTATGTCTTTGATTTCTTTGGCAAAGTTTTGTAGTTTTCTGTGCATAAGTCTTTTACATCCTTGGTTAAATTTATTCCTAGATATTTGATTCTTTTAGTTGCTATTGTAAATGGAATTTTTTTTCTTGATTTCCTCTTCAGATTTTTCATTGAGTGTATAGAAACATGACTGATTTTTGCATGCTGATCTTGCACCCCACTACTTTGATTAATTCATTTATTAGCTCTAGTAGATATGGCGTGGATTTTTCAGGATTTTCTATGTCTAGAATTGTTATCTGCAAATAAGGAAAGATTTACATTTTCCTTTCAAATTTAGATGGCTTTTATTTCTTTTTCTTTTCTAATTGCTCTAGCTAGAACTTCCAGAAAATGCTGAGTAATAGTGGTAAAGTGAGAATACTTATCTTGTTCCTGATCTTAGAGGGAAAGCTTTCAGCTTTTCACCATTAAGTATGATGTTAGCTGTGTGTAGCCATTGGCCAGTTTGATGTAATTATGAATTCCAAAAAGAGATATTGGATTATGCTTGTAAACTGATCTGTTAATCTGGGCATGATTAAGTTATGATTAGGGCATTGACTGGGCCACATCAGTAGGGCGTTCAGCCCCACTCCTTGATGGGTGGGAGAATCAAATATAAAAGGCAAGGCAAAGGACAGAGGGAGAAGTTTTGATGTTCGAGTTTTGATGTTGGAAAGAAGGCCCTGGGATAGAGATGAGCCATTTGCCTGAGAGTTCATAGCTGGCCTTGTGGAGAGAAGCAAAGCCTAGAGAGCCTAATAGTCTATAGCTGACCTTGTGGAGAAAACAGAGGCGCTAAGCCCAGAGAGAAACGCAGCCCCAGGAAGAGAAGAACCCAAGAAGCCTGAGCCATGGCAAATGTCAGCAGCTGTCTTGCTCCAACACATGGCAATGGGCTTTGGTGAGGGAAGAAACTTATGCTTTATGGCTTGGTAACTGTGGACTTCTACCCCAAATAAATACTCTTTATAAAGACCAACCAATCTCTGGTATTTTGCATTAGCGCCCCTCTGGCTGACTAATACACTGTTTTGTTTTGTTTTTTTCATATATGCCCTCCATCATGTTAAGGATGTTTACTTCTAGTACTAGTTTTCTGAGTGTTTTTATTAGGAAGGTGTGCTAGATTTTGTCAAATGCCCTTTCTGCCTCAATTGGGATGAACATTTGTTAGATGCCTTTTCCATATCAGTTGAGATGATTATCTTGATTGATTCACTATATGTAGTGTATGATGTTAATTGATTTACTTATGTTGAACCACTCTTGCATATCTGGGATAAATTCAATTTAGTCATGGTGAATAATTTTTTAATGCGCTGTTAGTTTCAGTTAGCTGGTATTTTGTTGAGGATTTTTGCATCTATATTCAAGAATGATATTTATCTGTAATTTTCTTCTATTATCTTCAACTGGTTTGGTATTTGAGTGATGGATGTGTTGGATAGTGTTCTCTCCTCTCCAATTTTTTGGAGTTTGAGCAGAGTTGGTGTTTTTTTTTTCTCTTTAAATGTTGGTAGAATTCACCAGAGAAGCCATCTGGTCCAGGGCATTTCTTTGTTGGGGATGGGGGGGATGTTAATTACTGATTCAATTTCTTGTTATTGGTCTGTTGAGATCTTCTCTTTCTTCATAAGTGTGTATAGGTAGTTTGAGTGCTTCTAGGAGTTTTTCCATTTCACCTATAGCTATCAAATTTATTGGCATAAATTTTCATAGCATCCTCTTATAAGCATTTTTATTTCTGTGGGGTCAGTAGTAATGTTCTCTCATTCCTGATTTTAATTATTTGCATCTTTTCTCTTTTTCTTTGTCAGTCTAGATGATAGCTTGTTGATTTAATTGATCTTTCAAAGAACAAACCTTTAGTTTTGTTCATTCTCTATTTTTTAAAATTCCCTCTCTCATTGATCTCTAATTTCTGTTATTTCCTTCCTTCTGTTTACTTCAGGGTTAGTTTGCTTTTCTTTTTCTCTTTTCTCCAGGTATGAGTTTAAGTCTCTGACTTGATATCTTTCTTCTTTTTACTGAAGGAATTTGGAGCTATAAATTTCTCTCTGAACACAGTCTTTGCTGTGTCCCATACATTTTGATATATTTTTCATCATTTTCAAGATATTTCCTGATTTCCCATGTGAAATCTCTTTTAATCCATTGATTGTTTAATCGTGTGTTTTAAATTCCACATATTTTGGGGTTTTCCAGTTCTCCCTCTCTTATTGATTTCTAGTTTCATTTCATTATGTTCAGAGAAGATGCTTTGTATTCAATCTTTTTAAATTTATTAAGACTTGTTATGTCACATGTAGTCTGTCTTGGAGAATGATACATGTACATGTGAGAAGAATGTAAGTTCTGCTATTTTGGGGTGCAGTGTTCTGTATGTCTGTTAGATCTTGTTCATTTAGAGTTTTCCATTTATTGATTAATGTTTTGTCTAGATGTGTATCTATTGATGAAAATGGTGTTTTGAGGGCTCCAACTATTATTGTAGAGTTCTCTATTTCTCCCTTCATCTTTTGTCTCGTGCATTTTGGAGCACTTTGGTTAGGCATACAAATGTTTATGAATGTTATTTCTTCTTGGTGGATAGATCCTTTTATTAATATATACTGTCCTTCATTGTCTCTCATAACAGTTTTGACTTAATGTCTATTTTGCCCCATATTAGTATAGTTAACCCAGCTCTCTTTTTGTTACTACTTGCAGTGAATATGTTTTCATACTTTCACTTTCAACCTATTTTTGTCTTTGCATCTAAGGTGAGTCTCTTGTAAAGAAGATATAGTTGGTTCATGCTTTTTTATCCATTCTGTCAATCTATGTCTTTTTTTTTTTTTTTTTTTTTAATCTATGTCTTTTGATTGAAGAGTTTAATCCATTTACATTTGGTGTAATTACTGGTAAGGTTAGATTTACTTGGGCCAATTTGTCTTTTATTTCTTATACAACTTATCTTTTTTTTCCCCCTTTCTTTTCCTTTATTGCAGCTTTTTTTAGTGTTTAGTTGATCTTTTGTGATGTAACTGATTGGTCTCTTTATCATTTCCATTTCTGTGTATATTTTAAATATAAAATTATACAAATTTTGTGGTTACCTTGGATTTACATTAAAAATCCTAAGTCCATAACCTATTCATTTGAAAAGATACCAAATTAACTTCAATGGCAAATACAGTCTCTGCTCCTATAACCCTGTTTCCTCTCTTTATTTTATTTTTTGTCACACATTACTTTTCAATATTTCACATGCCTATAGCATGGAAATATGATTATTTTTATTCAGTTGTATTCTAAATCTTATAAGAAATAAAGAATAGAGTTAATGTACTGAGGATGTCATACAACTGGGATTTTCATTCACCCATTATCTTTACTGGATATCTTCATTTCTTCATGTTGCTCCAAGCTACTATATCTTGCCCTTTCCTTTCAACCTGAAGAACTCTTTTTAGCATCTCTTGTAGGGCAAGTCTTTTGGTGACAAATTCTCACAGTTTTCATTTATCCATGAATTTCTTAAACTCTCCTTCATTTATTGGACAGTTTTGTCCAATAAAGAATTTTTGTCTGGCAGCTTTTCTTGCCCCATGGTTTTTATGAGAAATTGGCACTTAGTCTTATTGAATATCCCATGTATTTGACAAATCACCTTGCTCTTGCTGCTTTCAAAATTCTCTCTTTATCTTAGGCATTTGACATTTTGCTAAGTACATATCTTGGGGTAGGGCATTAGAGTTTATACTGTTTGGAGTTCATTGAGCTTCTTAGACATGTATTTTTACGTTTTTCCTAAGATTTGGGAATTTTGGGGTCATTATTTCCTCAAATATTTTCTCTGCTCCTTTGTCCTTCTCTCTTTGTGGGAATCCCATAATGCTTATGTTGGTACACTTCATTTTGTCCCACAGTCCCTTAGACTCTGCTCACTTTTTTCATTCTTTTCTCTATCTACTTCTCCAACTATATGATTTTAATTATCTTGTCTTCTAGTTCACTGATTCTGCTGCCTTTTCAAATCTGCTATTGAATACTTCTAGAGTATTCTTAATCTCCACTAGTGTGTTTATTATCCCATAAGTTCTGTTATGTTCCTTTTTAAAATTTTTAAAATTTTTTAGGAGGTACTAAGGATTAAACCTGGGGCCTTGTATGTGGGAAGCAGGCAATCAACCACTGAGCTACACCTGCTCCCCTGTTATATTCCTTTTTTTTTTTTTTTTTTTCTTTTACCAGGAGGTCCAGGGGATTAAAGCCAGGTCCCTCCATATGGGAGATGAATGCTCAACCATTTGAGCCACATCTGCCCCCCGTATTCCTTTTTAAACTTTCTAATTCTTCTTTCTGTTTTTCTGTCTGTATATCTTATATTTTCTTAGTTCTATATACAAATTTAGTTTATTTCTATCCATATTTTCCTTTAGCTCCTTGAACCGATGGAGATTTGACTGAACATCTTGATTACTTGCTCCACTGTCTGTATTTCTCTGAAGTTTTAATTTGTCCCCTTGACTGAGCCATCTCTTCCTGGTTCTTTGTATGGCTTATGATCATTTGTTGATGTCTGGCATTTGATTGTTTTGATGTGCTAACTATGGAAGACAGTTTCTCCCTCTTGCCTGGGGTTTTAGTGTAGATTGGCTGTGTGCTAAGGTTCTTCTTCAACACTTGATCCAGTTTGTATTGAACCTTTAGAGCAGCCTATTTTTACAGTTCAGATTTTCTCTTGCCCTGGGCATGTGCAGTAACTGTTAAGATTACCCTATTATGGTGCAGCTGTTTCCTCTCCAGGAAAGGATTTCCTTTCTTCTGTTCTTCCTCTGGAGTCCTGGGATGTTCTTTTTGTTTTTATACAAGTTTTCCTACCCAGTGTCCCATGCTGTCTGCTGCCTTTTCACCCCAGTCTTCAGCCCTGGGTCCACCATTCCTTATAGCAGTTCAGTTTCCCATTTTTATGTAGCTTCTCTGCTTCTGGTAATGCCTGCATTAGGGGATCCTGACCCATGGAGTCAGATGGTGTCACTGTTCAATATGACAAGCTAAGGACCAAGGCTCGCCAACAGCCAGCCCCAGAATGCCAATCTTCAGGAAAAAAGCATTGCTTTAATAATGTCTTGATTTGGACTTTCCTTTAGCTTCAAAACAGTGAGCAAATAAATTCCCATTGTTTAACCTGACTCATTTCATGGTATTTGCTTAATCAGCCCAGGAAACTAAAACAAGATGCACCAGCAATTAGGAACCAAGCTGGGAATATGCACAACTTGCCGATAGTTACGCCATGGGTCACTCACTCTGATTTCCAGAGCACTGTTTCGTATGCTCACTCATGTCAACTACCAGGCTCCCACCTTGGGACTATGTGGCCGTGGGTCCCCATGCCTGAATGGATGGCTCTGTGGTCAGCAACCACGGCAGGAGGTGGCTGGGTCACACTGCTGCTGTTGTGTGTCTCTTAAACTTCACAGGGCTGAGCATGGGGATGAGGTCCAGACTGGCAAGTCCGTGCCTCTCCTTCCTCTATTTTTGTTTTGTTTTTGTTTTATTCAATTCAGTGCTTGTAGCGTTCTTCTCCTGGCTCTATCATCCTCCAGCTTTCCAAGTGAGTTAAAGCTGCCCTTTTATTTAGCTGTCTCTAAGAGGAAATGTTCTGGGAATGTCTTACTCTGCTGTCTTGATGATGTCACCCTCCTCTTCATGTTCCTTTGTGATGCTTAGTTTCCATGAAGACTTTGAGTCTTTCAAAAATAAATATAATTTAGTAAAAGTATTACTATTGCTCCTGTTTACCAGATAAGAAAAAAGAAAAGGAAAAAACACAAGAAATTCATTTAACTTGCCCAAGGCCATGAAACTAGAAAATGTTAGAGATGTGATTTGATTCCAGAATCCACTTAAGATTTTTTAAGACCCTGATTATCAAAAGCACCATCATAGACAAGCATTATGATAGTCACATGGCACAAAAGGAAAAACCTTTTCCGTCATGGTCTATAGTCATATTCAGGATGACCCAGAGACCTAAAATAAATATTTTAAGTAATTCAAGTTAGAAAAAAAGGAAAAGAAGAAAGACAAAGTAGGAAGGTCAATCAGATTTATACTGGAAAGATTATTCATTGAAGGGGAAATTATATTTGGAGAAACAGTGACTCATGATATCCATGAGGTGGGTGGGAAACAGACTAGGAAATAAATCATAGTTCTGAAATGAAAAACCTTTGAGAGTCTATGGAATTTTCTCTACTTAAGTTCCATATTTTCTTTGTAAATATTTGTATTTATAACTCAGAACTTATTATTGTTGCGTCAAAGCTATTCTTCTGAAAATGAGAAATCATTAACTGTTCAGTAGTAAAAGTGAACTTAAAGGAGGACTCTAAATCTTTCAAGGACTTTTTTCCATTTCTCTTTTCTCTTTTCATTTGATTGTGATGCCATACTTCTCATTGAGAGTTTTTGTCATTTCACTTAATGAGGTCCTTCTTTCTGATTGTATGTGTATACTTTGTACAGGTTTTTAAAGTTAATATTTTATCACTTAGCTGATCAAGTATTAAACCCAACTTCCATTTGAATTTAGTTAAATATAATCTGTGTTATTTTTCCTAATTGGTTAGCTATTTAAGTCATTATTTAAATAATTTAGATGGATAAATTACAAACTATTTGTATTTTGAAGTAGAACTGACTATGAATATGTTTTAGCGGTTTATTGAAGAATTATGACTCTATTGATCTACTTTAAAGAAGAAAGTAATTCAAAAAACTGAACATTTTGGGACAATAGAAATTGAAATTTTTTACAAAGAGAAAATTATTCAATATTATTTTTTGCTATCAGAATTTCTCTTCATATAATTTTCATAGCATTCCATTTTTGATAACCCATAAATAGTCAAGAGATTTGCTGTTAGGTAGTACTTGCAGAAATAACTGTGATTAAGTGTTTATGCAGAACTCTTTAGTGTTAAGGATTGAGCAAACAGATTTGGTGTGCAGTGGAAAAGTTCCAAAATAAGCTTTTCACAAGGTACTTTGATTTTCAACTTCCTGCCCTGCTTTCAAACAGGATACATAGAGAGCCATGGTTTTTCTGTGTAACTTTGTTTTTACTTCTTAACTTTTTAACATGTCAAGATTTCAGTTTTAGATGGCTGTTGATTCTTTCTTCTTTCTCCAGCAGTTAGAAATTCTCTTTATCTCTTTGTGTATGTGTGTGAATAGGAACCTGCTTCCTTAATAACCTGTAGATATTTATTTTATTTACAGAAGATTGAATTCTATTTTATGATATCTAGGAAACTAGAAATTATGGAGTATGAAACTTCATGTCTTTAATTTCAATTTATTGATTATTTGAGTTATTTTAAATATGATTCAGATAAATGCCTTTTCTCCTCAAAAATCAAGGTTTTATTCTATTTACATTTTCTCAGGCTACTGTCCACCTTAACAAATGCTAAAAAAAAGTCAGCTTTATGATCATGTGATCATAAAGATGAAAAGCCTAGTCATAAAAAAAACTTGAAAATATTTTTCTAAGATATTTTCCTGACAAAGAGTTGATTTTAGAGTCTAATAATTCTCCAGTTTCCTAATGTAAGCTTAAATTGTACCCCTCCCCCATGGATCTTTTTAAAAGAAACTGCATTTTCTTTGCACATGTTGCTGAAAGAGGAAAAGATGCATAGTGTCACCAAAACATATTTTCATTGGCTAAGAAAGCATGACCATTCAAGATGATTTCCTAGTCTCTTGAAGGATGATAGAGAAACATTTGGGAACAGCATGGTTTTTAGGGAGAGAAAAACTTTCTGACTTTTAACAGTGAAAGAAATCTAGTAAGAAACATTGCATACCTGTGCTAGTTGCTAACAGGGATAAGGTTTGAATAAGAGTGCAGCCAGTCCTGCAAAATAGTCAGTAACTGTATCATATTATATGTTTTCAGGTGCCGAGCAACTGTTTCTTGTTTTATTATAGATTCACTCCCTGCCAGTTTATTGTGTTTCAAACAATAGGTGATGCAGACCATGGGAACCTCACTTCAAATGTATTCCCTAGCACTGTCCGGATGTCATGCATACATTCCTGGTGGGAAAACAAGGTGGACGAACCAGTGTCATTGACCATGCCAAATAAGATTTAAGATGCTAAATTAGTACGAGGAAGTTTATGCTAAGTTAGGAAGCATGATTGGTTAGGGTAGCCTATCTATACATTTTTGACCATGCAAGAAAAAACAATGCCTTCTGTCTGGAAATTTAATAAACAAATGGCTTAGTTTTGCCAGGTGTTTGCAAGAATCAACTCGGTTTTCCAATCAGTTTCCATCTTTCTAAATGTTTTCATTTGCTTTGTTGCATTCTAAGAGATGACTTTAAAACAGTTTTTAAATATCCAGGTCCTTTTAGAGTTGCAGGGGTGCTAGTTAAACTTACTTTTGTCTCCCATACCCCAGAATATTTTTCAAAGAAACACCAAAATAAATTTTATTCCAATCTTATCAAATAACACAAAAACAGAGTAGTTAAAAAGGAGGGTTATCCAAAAAAAAGGCCTCACTATGGGCCCCACCATTGGTGGGGTAACCAATAACAGCTGGGGCCCCTCCCCCTAACAGTAGCAAGGGGAGGAATAATTAATAGCTTAAAAGGTGACCACACAAGCCAAATTTCCCTTTCTCTGCCTAGAAGAGCCCGCATCAAGTATTCCAAATATCAGTGTGTATTTCTGTCCTTCTCTTCCATTTCTCAGCAAGCTCTGTTCTTTCCCCCCATTTCTAAATAAATAAATAAATAAATAAATCTAGAGCTTTAACTACTAGAGGTTAAAACTGAGCAAAATGACATTTTTCATGTGATCAAATTTGAACTTTAAGTCTAACTAGAGTGACTGCATTTCAAATGTGTGTTCAAACCAAACAAGTGGTCCTACATTTAAAAGTTCCTTACCAAATACTTAAGACAGGTGTGCCTTAACTGAAGAAAACTTTGAAATGCCAAATTCTATATTTAGAATGATATAATTAGGATATTGGTATTTATTAACTTATTAGTTTCATGGTGTGTTTACAAATGGAATTTAACTTTCACAATGATTCATTTTTTTCCCAATAGTTTGGCCAATTTTAACTTCTTCACTCTCTGAGAAGTAGACAAAGCAGAAAATTTTAAGCTAAGTTAAGAATTCACTGTTCTGTTGAGAATCTCAAAAAAGATAAAACATCTCTGAAAATTATGTAAGCAATGAAATTATGACAATCATTTTTAAAATTAGATTTTAGTTAACTTTTCAGGACTTTAGATGTAAGTAAGCCTGTGAAAACTACAGTATACCCATCTAAAAAGGAAATAAGCTTTTATCCAATATCTGACTTTAATTCATGTAGTGACAAAGGAGGAGGTAAGATCAAGTAGCAGAGGGGAGAGGATGTAGCTCAAGAGCTTGAGTGCTTACTTCCCATGTAGGAGTTCCCAGGTTCGATTCCCAGTTCCTCCTAAAAAAAAAAAAAATGAAATAGCAGAAAGTATGTGGGAGGGAGTGAATGAATATAATTCTATTTGATCTAACCAGCAAATCTAGAACATGGAGTTAGCTCCATTTTACAGTTTTAGAAAATCTGAATAGCCATGATTACATGATATGACAAATAAGGGAATGAAGCTTTATCATGAAGCACTTTTTGTTGTTGTTGCTGTTTCAAATTAATATAACCTCTCCTGATATGACTGTTTGGATCAATGACATCTAAATATTTGGATTATATAGACCTGTAGAAAAATTCAAGCAAGTAAGCAAAAATATTTTAGAGACCAACATAATATTGACAATTTTTCATCCACCAACACTATAATTCCATTTTAAAATTAAAAAATATATATGTAGAGGGCTATAATCAGAATGAAAGACGGATCCCTAAACTGATCAATTTAGCTTTAAGAAAATCCACTGCATTTTCCCATTTAATCTGATTTCAAACTAGACTGGTAAAAACTTTACCTGCCCCACTCCTCATACTGACAACTGGAAAACACTGGTTTAGACTATCTCTTAGAAAAAAATCCTGTTTAGTATCTAATATCCCAATCATTTAAGAAAATAAAACCACTCTTTTGGTGACATAACTTTATTCATGAAATAGATGACCATAATTTTATCTAAAAGCCACATCAAAACTATGAACCATACTTCATTATATAATGAGAAAAAGACCAACTTATCCTATACTTCCCAAACTCATAGTAATAATTGTGAACTTTCAAAAGCAGCATTTAAATGACTTACTGCCCTCACCTCCACTGTTGATCACCCCATTTTACCCCTCAGTCCCCTCCAAACAAGAAACCACAACTACATTTCATTTCACCTCTGCACTAAAAGTTATTTTTCCTCCTAAGTTATGTGTGCCTCAGACTTCCCAACTCCTGAAATTTAAATTAGGTTATACAATCATAGAGAGACATTAATATGCTCTTTGTGAAATAATTTTTGCTCCTTACCTTTAATTGTCATTAATTTAAGAAAACTTGGAAGAAGCAATTTGCTAATAAATATATAATATTTATGTACTATTTAAGGCATGTGATTGTTTTGTATTCCTTTTATCCCTGCACCTCCCCTAGCCATTAAATTAGCAGCAATTGATTTCTATATGCACTGCCCTCAGAGTGAGACAGGTATGACTTAGAAAATAAGATCACTTGAGTTACTGAATGAATTTTTTTAGCAGCCACAATAGTCTGAATGCAGTTTTTTTTATTTCCAAGAGGTGATTGCTTGTACTTTTATTTCAAATTCATTTTCATCTTAAAAGATCAAAATCCAGTACCTCATTTCAGAGTTTGCAAAATCTACCCTAGAGGGGATGAGGAGCCAGAAGAGTGATTTTAAAACTGGTTTTCAATATTCAGTGAAAATAAAGGCTCTTCCCGAGACTCACATAAAGGGCTGTGAGTGAGGGGCTGGAGAGATTCAAAGAAAGTGAAGTGTGAGTGTCAGCCAGTGCTGAGGGCAGAACCCCGGACGCCCAGGCCCTGGAAACCGAGGGCGCTGCGGGAGGAGTGTAAGGTAGGGAAGCAGCTGCTGGTGCCCGGCACCCAAGCTCAGGGACGACAGCAGCTCCATGGAGAAAAGCTAATCTGGACCAAGGCATGGCACGAGGACTGGAACCCTCTCCTGAGGCCACCATGCTACGTAAATGACCATGGAATTTGGATAACCCCAGGAGACAAGAGGAACAGGCAAGGAAGGGAGTCCCCCAAAGCGAGCAATTTTAATGTGGAAATGGCTGAGTGACTTGGAGAAGATGTCTCAGAAGTAAATTGCACTCAGAGAAAAATCAAGTTACAGTTCTGCATATCTAAGCTGGGGCTACCAAATGTTAAACTATTCACAAACACGTTTGTTAAATCCCTTATTAAAAGGAGAATTGGAGACTTTCTTTTCCTGTGTTGGAGAAATGTTTATGGGGAAACCAATAAATAGATAGTATGATAGTTGACTGAAAATTAAAAGGGACTCAGAGAAAGTCACCTAATTCTTCATATCACCTATCTTAGTCTCTCAAAAACATTAAGCAGTTATAACACCTAATTTTTTAGTATGTTTCATCTACCTTAAGAAATTCAGGAAGTAAAGGGGCAGCCACAATTTCCGATAGGCCCTACATTGAGACAGGCATTAAAAAACTTAATAGTTCTCACCAAAAGGAGGAAGGAAGGAGGAAAATAAGCCTCTGTTTGTCTCTTCCTTTGTCATTCAAGCTAAAATATTGGATATTTTTTAAAACTGTACTTGTTATTTCTCTTGCCTTGTTATTCTTCTACCTAGAAAAAAGGAAGGTCTTCAAAAAGACATATTCTGAGGAAATCCTAGGTTAAGCTAAAATGGATTTTTAAGTCTTAGTTTGGATTTTGAATTGACAAAATTTAAAAATAGAGTAACCTTAAGAAAAATAAACAGTTTTAATGAGGCAAATTTCCTTTCTTCATGATAAAAGGGCCTCGAATGTTCAGTCTCTTTGCCTCTAACTTCTCTTTGCTCCTTTCCTGAAATTATGTACCTACTTAGAGGCAAGCTCTGATATTGCATTGTTATATAAATAGAGTATGAGCTTTGAAGTCACAGAAATATATATGAAATAAAAAGATATAAGATTATCTCTCCATTGGCTGAGCAGGGCAAATAATGTGTTCTAGACCTGACTTTTAAAAATTCATTTTAAAAGATAGAAACTCACCCAATCCTTAGTGCTTGAGATTTCTGGCCAGCAACTATAATCAGTTAGATATTACAGCATAACATATCACCTCAAAACCTAGTGAGTTAAAACAGCAAACATTTATTATAATTCAGAAGTCATGGGAAAAGTAGGTGGTTCTTTTGGTTTTGGCTGGTCTCGCTCATGCGCCTGTGGTCAGCTAAGGCTCGACTGTGGGTCATTTTTGCTAATCTTCGGTGTTCTCTCTCATGTGCCTCGTTTGGGACAACTGGGCAGACTTGGCTCCAGTCCACACGGTCTCTCATTCTCCATAGGTTGGCCTGGGTTTGCCCATATGGCAGAGATAGAGGTTGCCAGAGGCAAAGTGAAAGTATGTTAGGCACAGCAACTCTTCTCCTGCATCCCGTGGTCCGAATCAAGTCACAAGGCCAGCTGAGGTTCAAAGGTAGGAAAATAGACATTTAGACTTGATGCGAGGAATTATAAAGTCACATTGCAAAGAATGGATATAGGGAAAGGGGGAGAATTATGGCCATTTTTGCCATTAACCATACCATATATTTAGTATAACTCGGGGGGGGGGGGGTGACACTAGTACTACTAATACTACATTGAATATTTAATTTGTAAAAGATGTGTGTAATTCTTCCTCACAGAAATTTTATGAGGTCATTTTTATTATTACCATATTACTAATTGAGGAAGCTGAGGCAGTATAAGATGATGTTTGTGCTACAACAAATGCATCAATGAGAAATTTTTTAAATTCAAATTGAATAACCCTGAGCTATTCTGAGCCTTAAAAATCAATTGTTGGGGGAAAAAAGATGTCTTTTCTAGACTGTGAAATTCTAATTCCCAAAATAAAAATGCTATCACCTATTTTTTAATCATTTAACTAACTAGGTTTTCATTTTAAGGGACTATTATAATATTGAACAGCGATAATCATACTTAAACATCTTACCATCTACTTAATTACTGCAGTAAATTCTTATCAATGCACTTGCTATAGTCCATAGATTTCAGCAGAGCTTTTTGAGTGAGGGTAAACACTGGTACCTTCTTTTTATGTTTGTTTTTATTTTTGTTTAAGGTACTTACATGTCAAATAAAAAACAATGTCCCCATATTTAATGACTCACTACCTGCAGCCAGTTTACATGCTAAAGGAATGACAGGAGGAAGGCAAGAAACAAGATAGCTGAAGGTTGGGTGATATTATACAAGGTAAGAATGCTTTAGAGGGACGGATGTGGCTCAAATGGTTGGGCGTCCGTCTCCCATATGGAGGGACCCGGGTTCGACCCCCAGGACCTCCCGGTAAAAATTAAAAAAAAAAAAAAAAAGAATGCTTTAAACTCATCCTTACACATAAAATATTGACAAAAGCACACACACATAAATGCCTCACTATATTATTTAGCAAGAACAAGATTCTTGTTCTTAATTTTTTAAGAAGGATACCTAGTTTGCCTGAAAATTCCACTCTGGCAAATATGGCTAATTTTATCACAGGGTTCATGTCCACTAAGAATCAGAGAGATTGAATGAAAAAATCTTTGCATAGATGTCAGAAGATTTTATTCTGGACCCTGCTCTCCATTGTGAGCCATAATTTTATGCAAGTTATTTAATCTTTGAGAGCTTCATTTCTGAAATATTTATATTAATCATATTGAAATAATGAATATATTGAAATGAGCTGAATATATTGAATAATATTGGAATAATGATATTTGCCCTTCCATTCTAACTGATTTTTGTGAAATTGGAAGTTAATAATATGGTGAAAGTGTTTTGTAAACGTTAAAGCATTATATAAACAAAAAGGTAATGTGACAAGCATGAAGGGACCTCTCTTTCACTGACTACAAGCTATGGGTATTCATGAAAAATTCCTTCCTAAAAATGTGCCCTTAATCTCATTACTACTTTAGACAACACTATCATTTCTACGGTAATAAGACAGAGGAATAGAGCAAAACATTTATATTATTAGAAGTTAATAATAAAAAGAATTTCTACTTTGTGGGCTTGTGCTATACAAATGGAACAGTTTTGAATCACAACAAGGAAAGAATAACTGCCCATTTTTCTACTCTTTTGCAACATTTGATGATGAGACACAGTTATGGAAGATTTAACAATCTAAGCAAGGTAGAATACCAGCAATTTGAGAAAATAGGGACTACAATGCATAATATATCTGGAAGGAGCTACCATGCTCAGAAGTTGTCCAAAGTTTCAGGAATCCAGCTTGGTAAATGGAAATGTCAGGTTAACTAAGAAAAGGTAGTCCATCGCTGATGATAATATCAAGAGTTGCTATTGTGTATTGAGCATATTATCGGTGTCATGTCTTCACATGTAATGTCCTGTTTATTCTTAACATCTGTATGGTGTATCATTCTTTCCTTATAAATAAGAAAACAATCTAATAGAAGTTGTATATTTTGGAAAATGTCACATAACTGTTCAGTGGCAGACTCAATCCTTCTACTCAGCTCTATCTTACTCCAAGAAGGTAGGCAATATTGAGAAAATGTCTGATATTTCAGTCGTATTGTTTATTTTGAACCATCTTATATTTTCTACACTAATTCAGTCTGATGTTACATAGAATTATATTGCACACAGTCCAATAAGAAGAAAATTCCTTTCTCCATTTAGACAAGTTAATTGCCTAAAAAGAAAATTAAAAGTTTTGAAGTCTTAGCCACAAGCTGGTCTATACACTCATTAAGTTTGCACAGAATTGGTGATACATTCAAAGATTTATTTGGACACTTATGTGGTGCAATGTACTTCACTAGACACTGTAGAAAATAGATCAATGAATAATGTCCACAGCCAGTCCTCAGGGGGCAAGAAGGCATGAAGGCATGTGTACAGATAATAATAATGCAAAGCAATGTTTAATGAAAGTAAAAAAAAAAAAAAAAAAAAAAAAAGAAGGGCATTTCCAGTATGAGCACAGAGAAAAGAGGCAAGCAAGGAAAGAAAGGATTCTAAAGGCTTGGATGTTTGAGCCACAGCTTGATAGTTGAGCTTTCACACACAGAGATGGAGGAAAATTATTCCAAGTATAAGGATTTTCATGGACTGGAGTGGTAATGAATGGTGAAGCATTTCCACCCCATCCAAAGGCCAGGCCAGAATTTCCTCTCTCTTGGCCTGAGATCTCTTCAGCCTAGACCTCTTTTTCCATGGTTCTTCCCTTGAAGTAATTTTTCCTTAAATTTGTTTCATCTTTGTCCCTTTCAGTCCAGACTGGCATTGCTTCTGCACATGCCCAATCTCTTTAACAAAGAGCTGTTTAGACAACCCCTCACATGGAATCTTGTTTTCTGGGATTTCACCTCTTGGAATCCCAACAGGGATTAAAGGGCCCTGATAGAGCTTCCTCTGGCCTTATTATCAAAGCATTCCATATGAGCAGAGTGAAAATTCTTCAAATGCTGGTTCCTTTGTGCTTAACAGTTCAATACTTAGTTTATCTCTTCTATCATTTTACTATAAGCAGCAAGGAGAAACCAGGCTGTACCTTCCACTCTTGGCTTTGAAACCATAGTTAAATATCTAAGTTCATCACTTACAAGTTCTGCCTTTCATCTGACATCAGAACACAATTTCACCAAGTTCTCTGCTATTGCATAACAAGGATCACCTTTCCTCCTGTTTCCAATAACACATTCATCATTTCCTTCTAAGGCCTTACTGGAAGCATCTTTTACATCCATACTTATACCAAGAATCTCTTCAAGGCAATCTAGGCTTTTCTTATTAAGCACCTTAAAATTCTTTCAGCCTCTACCCACTACTCAATTTCAAAGCCACTTCTACATTTTTAGGTATTTGTCATAGCAGCATTCTACTTTCCAGTACCAAAAATTGTCTTAGTTTGCCAGAGCTGCTATGACAAATATCACACCATGGGTTGGCTTAAGAATTTATTGTCTCATGGTTTTGAAGGCTAGAAGCTCAAAATAAAAGTGTCAGTAAGGCCATGCTTTCTCGTCAAAGTCTGTAGTGTTCTGGTGCTGCTTGCCATAATCTTTGGGGTTCCTTGGCTTGTGTGTCTACCTCCCATCATTTGGTGATCTCTTTTCTGATGCCAGCCCCTCTGGTTTCTGATGACTTTTGGTTTCTTCCTATAGGAAACCACTGTTTTATATAATAAGGAGAATTTGCTGATTCAATGGATATTGGCTTCAAGAGAATGGTCTAAATAAATACCAGCTCCTAGTTGTTTAGTCTAAGGAAAAAGTTCTGATTTAGGGTGAAAGATAATGAGATCAGCCAAATTTGAAATAATGTAAGGGGTTCCAAATGGAGATGTTAAGCAGACATTGAGCATTTGAAATTTGGCTTTCAGTATAGTAATTAGAGCTGATGAACATAGGTTTGAAGTTACAAATGCAATTGATTTTTTGAGGTCTTGGAAGTAGATAATGAGCAAAAGGTAAAGGAAATAGATAAAGGGAAAAGAAGAAAATGTTTGAAATGTCGGAATTTAGGATGTGAGAAGAGAAAGCAGAACCCTTACAGGAAAAGAGCAATTTTTTTATTTATTTTTTTACCAGGAGGTCCGGGGATCGAACCCCGGTCCCTCCATGTGGCAGACGGACCCTGAACCTCTTGAGCCACATCCGTTTCCCAAGGGCAATTTTTAAAGTCTAATTTAAAAAAAAAAAAAAAAAAAAAAGCTTAGGATTCTAATTATGACTGCCAAAAAAAGAGATTGTATTGAAAAGTGAAGGTAGTTGATGTTGTAAAGTACAATAGAAGTGTCATGAAAAATAAAATTAAGAACTGGATTCCATGTTTAGGATTTGGTAACCTTTGAGGGAATGTTTATGGTGAAATATCAGAACAAGATCCATATTTTTAGATATCCTATGAATATAAGAAAGAAAAAAAGGGGGCTTTTATTGAGAGAACCAGTCCAGGTAATTTGATCCACTAATTGGGCATATTCGGAAGGCCTGAACTATTAGACCAGAATTTCACACTGATAAAATCAAATGAATGGTTTCTGAGGCCCTTTTCCTTTAAAATGTATATACAGTCTGAGATTTCAAACCTGGATCAATCACATTGGATATAATAAAAGCACTTATTCTTTGAAAAATAAGATGCAAATTTGTGATCTTTAAAAATAGAAACAAAAGAAAAAATACTCTAACCAAAAAAGTTCCTAAAATTGACCTTTTTAATGGTGTACTGCAGAGAAGGATGAAAATAGAGTGAGCCAATCTTCCAAACTGGAGATAAAGGTGAAAAGGAACATCCCTGGCAGGAATGGATGTCACAGGCGGTCCAACATATAAGTATGGTAGGATTCATGGGAGAAAAAGATAAGTTAGGATTTATTATAGAACATAAATGTAGTACTTTTTTTTTAATTATAGAAAATTGGGGGGTCC
Organism: Tolypeutes matacus; assembly: GCA_026826555.1. Lineage (NCBI taxonomy): Eukaryota > Metazoa > Chordata > Mammalia > Cingulata > Chlamyphoridae > Tolypeutes > Tolypeutes matacus. The sequence goes on from JAKSZT010053888.1 coordinate 10,469,628, forward strand.
CTAGCAAAAAGTATATGCATTTTTTCAGTGTAGTTTATTCAATTAGTTCCCTGGAGTAAATCAATCTCTAGTTAGGCTGACTGGCCTAGGGTTTCACAGAGCCTGGTTACCTCTTGATCTTGCTATGGGTTAGAGCTGCCATCTGATTTTGAGATTTGTATTGCTGAGAGGCAACCTGTGGAACTCAATCCAAAGAAAAAACTTGAGGACTTTTCTTACTTTCAACTTGCACACAGCACTACTGCCAAAAAAAGTTATCCACATTTACAAGAAATATGCTAGGAATTTCGGGATACAGAAGGAATTACAGTTCTATCCCAAATGTTCTCATCCACTTGTGAATTCAACAAATGTTAAGGAGTAAAAGAAAATCATGGTAAAATCATGCCAGAGCAAAATGAATATTTAAATATTTATTTTAATTTTAAATATTGTTGGAGAAGTGTCTAGGAGGGTAACACTCTTTCTACCTTATGATATCAAGCAGGGCACTTCATTTTAAAATTTTGATTCAACCAATACATATTGATTCTCATTCAATCAATGAATGTGGCTTGAAGTCTGCTATCACTGATTGCCTCTGGGTCAGAGTAGCTTATTATTCAGCCAAGGGTTGGCCAGAGGTTGTGCTTTACGCCCCTAGAGCCCGAGCGCTTCTACCCTTTGTTGACTGATCTGTAGCTGCTTGGGGAATGTTTCCAAGTCTGCCCTAGTCCCTTCTCTGATTGATTTCTCCTGAGTGGATGAAGCCTAAGGCTTGTGCACAGCCCTCCCAACCCTCAGGGTTAACTGTGAGCTCAGGAGGACTCTTCTTGGGTGTCCTTAACCTGGTTCTCTCTATTAACTTCTGATCACTCTGCCATTTCCCTTGTTGCTATTAATATTTGTATCATGCAGACCTACGAGAACCCTTTTAATTGCTTTCCACCAATATCAGCATTGTCTTTTACCTTCATAACCAGTCAGGCCTTAAGATGATGTTATTTCACAGATTCATAATATGGCAAAACTGAAAATGCCTTCACTGAACTCTACATTTTAATTTTATAGATGAGTATACTAATGGTCAAAGAAGTGAAGTGAAGAACTAAAAAAATTCCTACAGGTAATAGAGACATCGCTTCCTAATTCAAGTCTCTACACAACTCAGACATCATCCTTCATTGTGGCAATGCTTTTTAATTTCAGCTTCCTGTTGAAGCATTCACATGTAGGTTAAGTATCAGATGACAAAAAAGAATGATTTCATGTATATATTTAAAAGAATTGCTCTATGAATCATATCAACTTCTCCTTAATCAGTAATTCACAAACATCCATGGAAAAATTCAGCTAGGAAACTAAAATATTATCCCAGGCATAATCTTCAGTCTGTGCTTGAATATGATCAGTATGTGGAAACTTAATCCCATCAAAAGTAATATCATATATTGAACAGAGCAAGAAAAGACAGATGCCAGCTCTATTTTATAGCTATAAAGTAGCTGTATGATTTCTTACTAGTTTTTTCGACTGGTAAAATGACTTCCAGGATAAATTTGGGATTAAAAGATCTCATCAAATATTAGCATGGATGTCACTGCCCAGAACTCTCCTTTTTCTACCACTACCTCTCATAAAATACTTCTTTACACCCAACCATAATTTGTCTCTTGTAGTTTACCCCCAAGCGTTCTGCATTCTAACCTTTATTTCATAATGGAAAGCTCTATGCCTGCAAATATTTGATAGCACTGATAATAATCCTTCTGAGTCTCCTTCTCCAGACAAAACATCCTGCATCTTTCCATTTATCTTCATCTGGCCTGGATCGGAATCCTAGTCTTTCTGCTCCTGTCCAATGGCATGAGCACCACTTGGCTCAGAGGCATCCTTTCTGAAAGTGACCTCCAGACCTGTGTGCAAGAGCTATTCATCCACTGACAAGGGCAGAACTGAGCAGAACAATTGCGTACTCAGTTCTAAGAAATGTTCCTAGATCCTGTTGGGTTTAAGGAGCTACATTATACTTTTAACTCCTAATTTTTACTTGCTCAACCCTTAGACTGCTGAGCCTCACCTTCTTCTATTGGGTAATTGTGTAGGTACCTTGGGGGTCCTCAACTCTTCAAAAAAAATTTGTGGCATTTATTCATGTTAAAATTCATCCTGTAAAGTGTAGCTCATCTCTCCAAATGATTAAGGCCTTTATAGACCGTCATCCTGTCATCTCACATGATTGGAATATCCATCTACCTGTCAGCTTGGTATAGTCTGTAAATCTAATACAATCACAGATTAAAATATGGCATAAGGGAGGGTTCAGCAGTAGGAACTCTAGAGATTACTCAAACTGTTGATCCTTTGAATTTCATGGATCAGGAAAATTTTAAAGTAAAATTTGGGGGACTGATTTAGGGTTAACTACTCTTTATTCAGTCAAAAGATGCATTGAAGACAACAGACTCATTATCGTCTACTATGATCACTATTTCATAAATTAATTTAATACATTAAAAAGTAGAAAGTACAAAAATCTCAAAATGAAAATCAGTTCTTTCCAAAAATAAGGACACTAGACAACCATGCACATGGACATACACATATACACACATACAGACCCATACACACCTAGGTACAAATAAATGTATATACTCAATACAAAGCAATTATGAGTATATTTTTCATTTCCCTACAGACCAATGAAAATGTTTTCAAAGACTGGCACAATCCTTGGAAATATTTAGTAACCACTCTTGTATTTTATCTAACTAGAGCTATCATCCCAAATATATTTCATTAATTAATTAATTCAAATATTTATTAAGCAGTTTGATGACAGGTTTTAAGTTTTCTCCATACTCTGAGATATGATGTGCCCAGGCTAAAGAACTTAAAATCATTTAAGATCAATAAATTCCATACATTTCTCACCCATATTGTACTTCATTTTTCCCTTTACAATATCTAGTTTCCCTATTCAATCCAAAAATTTTTTGTTGGCAGGGAAGATATAAGCAAAACAGTACCATATGGCCATGGACATAGCCACTCTCTCTCTCTCTCTCTCTCTCTCTCTCTCCATATATATATATACACACACACACATATAATTTATTTTTGTATAAAATACACAGGAATATAAGGGGGGATAGCTCCAGAGATTGATGCCTTATAAGTGGGCTCTACTTTGGAATCCGTGCTCCTGCGACTGACAGAGTTGGACTCAAATAAGTCCTTCCTGCACATGGTCCATCAGTCCCTTCTATTCAAACCTATATGTGATGCTGGAGTTTGTAGGTGTACTTCCAGAGACTGGAGCCTCTGGCCTACCCATGTGCCAGCTGTGCCTGGACTCTACAGCTCAATGGACTCACCCAAGTCACCTGGTAAGGAGATGATGATGGACAACGGCCATCCCAGGGAATGGAGAGAGCCCGCAGCTGCAGGCAGGATAATCCCATCCACCATATCCATGGGATATAAGTCCACTCTTACTTGGAGGTGGAGTGGACATCACCATCCCAAACTCCTCAGGACTGGGGGAAGAGCTGTGGACTAGAATGGACTTAATGCTATTCTGTTGTAGACATAATGTGATTCAAGCAATGGAAGAAATTGTAAGGGTGAACCAGTGGCCACTGGACACTTTGGGGGCAGGGAAAGGAAAAGCAGTTGTAATACAGGTTCTTTTTCAGGACTTGGGAGTTATCCTGAATGACATTGTAATGACGGATATAGGCCATTTTACATCAGCATATAACATGCAGAACTGTGTGGGAGAGAGTGTGGTCTATAATGTGAACTATGGTCCATGCTTGGTGGCAGAGCCCCAGGATGTGTATATCCATTGCAGGTGATGTGCCACACTAATGAAAGATGTTTGTGTGGGAGGTTGTGGGAGGTGTGGGAGGTGGGGAACATGGAAGTCCCTGTAATCTTTGTGTAACATTTATGTAATCTAAGCACCTCTCTCTCTCTCTCTCTCTATTTATTTATTTTATATATAATAAAATAAAATACACAGGCACTCATTGATTTTAATTTACTAACATATTATGAAAGGAGAGGAGAGATCAATCTATATAAGGTCACTATGCTAAGAACTTGGGCTGAAAGAACATATATTTTCTGTCTAATAAGATGCCAACTAATAAGCTGCGTTGGCACACAGTGACACTTAAAAATTAAGTGATTTCAGATATCATGAACATGACAAATGTAAGACATTCCCTGAAAAAACTCCCCAGAGAGTCAGTGAATAAAAGGACTAATCCTACTTGTTTACAACTCTGGAGGAAAGTAAACTCTGGAGAAGGACTCCACAAAAACTGAACTGGGGGAGCAAATGTAGCTCAAGTGAGTTGAGTGCTGTTTCCCATGCACAAAGTCCCAGATTTGCTCCCCGATACCTCCTAAGCAAAAAAAAATAAACAAAGAAACAAGCCAACTCTCATTGGGGAGCAGATGTAGCTCAGTGGTTGAGCACCAGTTTCTCATGTAAGGTATCTTAGGTTCAATCCCTAGTAACTCCTCTTAAAAAACACAAAAATGAATTGATGAAAAAGGAAAATATCAGGTAAGAAACTTCCATCTGGGACCAGCTGGTCCACTCTTTCTCCCTCTCTTGATCCCGCTTAGGTTTGGAGTTGCTCAGAGGCTGCAACCCAGGGATAGCTGTGATAGAACCCCTTGCATATCAAGGAATAGGGACCCAAGTCCAAAGAGACCCAGGGTGAAATACAAGCTGCTAAGGAGTGCTGAATACAAAAGAGAATCCAGTAGGAAAAAAGAGAGAGAGAGAGTCTGTGGTAAAACTGTGGCTGGTAAATGCTGTACTCACTCAATCCAGTTTCTGTTGACTGGACCACCTAAACATAAAACAGACGTTTCTGAAATGATACACCTTTGTGGATTGACCCTGTCTGGATTTCTAGGGAAGTATACCCTAAGAGAGAATAAGCCAGAGGCAGAAAAGCCTCATAGAGAGAGGGAAAAAAAGGAGGGCTTCAACTGAACTACTGTAAGACCAGAGGGTCCCAGAACTGAAAAGAGTAAGGAAAATTTGGCACTGAGTGAGAGAAAGAATTTAAGCAAATCATAGGTGCTGGGGAGAAATTTCTGCACAAAAACAAACAGAACAGATCAAAATCCCTGGAGAAGGAACAAAGGAAAGGAAGTTTTCTCTTTGGAGGTTAAACAATTATACAAAAATTGCAATCTTAAAAATTGTATCATATATCCAGGACAAGAATCAGATGAAGAAGAGCTCTGAAAATCTGCTCAAACATGCTACTCTACTAGAAAGGGTGTAGCTCAGTGGTTGAGTGCACTTTTTAGAATAGCACCAAAAGGCTAGAATTTTGGTGCTATTCTAAAGGCCTAGAATCAGTTGGACAAGCATCAAAGAAGAGCGTTAACACAAAACCAATCAACAATAAACCCTAGACAAAAAAAGAGAAACTAACCTTCAGAGTTAACTCATCAAGATAATCAGATGCCTAGACATCATCAAAAAATTATAAGTCATACTAAGGAACAAATGGCTCAGTCAAGGGAACAAATTAAAATTTCAGAAGAGACACAGAATTTGGAACAACTACTTAAAGAAATTCAAACAAATCTCCTAAATCAATTAAATGAGATGAAGAAAAATATGCATAAAGAGATAAGGATATTAAGAAGACAATGTGTGAATATAAAGAATAATTTGAAAATCTAAAGAGAAACATAACAGAAATTATAGGGATGAAAGGAACAATAGAATGGATTAAAAATATGTTAGAGACATACAACAACAAATTTAACAGGCAGAAGAAAGAATCAGCCAACTAGAAGACAAGGAAATCAAAATCATACACTCAAAAGTATAAATAGCTGGGAAGCGGCTGTGGCTCAATCAGTAGGGCTCCCGTTTACCATATGGGAGGCCCCGGGTTCGGTTCCCGGGGCCTCCTGGTGAAGGCAAGCCCGCCTGCACGGCGTGGTTAGCTGACCCAGCGAGCACAAGCAGCAAGGGGGGGATAAATGAATAAATAAATAAAATCTTAAAAAAAAAAAAAAAAGTATAAATAGAGGAAAAGTATAGAAAAAATTGTTCAGTGGCTCAGGTATTTGAGTGACAGCATGTAGCACATAAACATACTCACCATGCTGTCCAGGAAGAAGAGAAGGGAAAAGGGGCAGAAAGAATATTTGAGAAAATAATGGCCCCAAATTTCCCAACTTTTATGAAAGACAAAAATATACATGTCCAAGAAGCACAATGAACTCCCAACAGAATAAATCCTAATAGATCTACTTCAAGACACATACTAAGCAGAATATCAAATGCCAAAGCTAAAAACAGAATTCTGAAAGGAGCAAGAGAAAGGCAAATTCTCACATTCAAGGGGTCCTCATTAAGACAAAGTGCTGATTTCTCATCAGAAACCATGGAGGTGAGAAAGCCGGGGTGTGATATATTTAAGGTATTGAAAGAAAAAAACTGCCAGCCAAAATTCTTGGTTAAAACTGTCCTTCAAAATGAGGGAGAGTTTAAAATATTCACTGATAAAGAGAAAATGGGAGAGTTTGTCAACAAAAGACCTGCCCTACAGGAATTACTAAAGGGAGAGCTGCAGGTTAAAAGGAAAAGACAGGAGAGAGTGGCTTGGACTAGTGTGAAGAAATGAAGGTTATCAGTAAAGGTAACCAAAACGGTAAATGTGAACCAAATAAAGTAATATTGTATCCTCAATATAAAACACTTCTATTTGACTCCTATAAGAGTCAGACTACATGTGAACAAGAAAAAGGCATATTTCCTTACAATGAGCATGCAAAATATAAAGTGGTAAAGTCAGTCAAAAATAACATAATGAGGGGAAACAGAAGGATATAGGAGCAGAGAATGTGTATGCTATTGAAGCTAAGTTGGTATTTTTTCAAATGAGTAGGTTATAGATGTAGGTTGTAGAATATAAACCCCAAGGTAACCACAAAGAAAGTATTTTAAAAACATACATAAACAGAAATGAGGAATGGATCGATCAGATACATCACAAAAGATAAACTATACAAGAAAAGAGGATGCAATAAAGGAAAAGAGAGACAAAAAATATATATAACATTTAAAAACAAAAGTACAAAATTGCTGAAGTAATTACTGCCTATACAGAATAACACTGATTGTTAATGCAGTAAACTCCCCCAACCAAAAGACACAGATTGGCAAAATGGGTAAAAAGCATAACCCAACTATGTTTGTTGCAAGAGACTCATCTTAGAACTAAAGATACAATTAGATTGAAAGGGAAAGGCTGGAAAAATATATTCCACGCAATTAGTAACCAAAAAAGAGCTGGAGTAGCTATACCAATATCGGACAATATAGACTCTAAGTCAAAAGTTGTTAAAAGAGACAAAGAATGACAATCATAAATATTTATGTACCTAACCATAGAATCCCAAAATACTCAAGGCAAATGCTGACAAAACTGAAAGGAGAAGTAGACTCCTCTACAATAATAGTGAGAGACTTTAATATCATTCTCATCAAATAGATAGAGCAGCTAGACAAAAAATCAACAAAGAAAAAGTGAACTTGAATAATATGACAAATTAACTAGATCTAACCAGCATATTCAGAACATTAGACTCCAAAACAGCAGGATATACATTCTTTCCAAGTACATATGGATAATTCTCCAGGATAGATCACATGTTGGGTCACAAAAGAAGCCTCAAAACATTTGAAAAGATATAAATTATACAAAGCATCTTCTCTGATCATAATGAAATGAAGCTAGAAATCAATAACAGGAGCCCAACTGGAAAATCCACAAATATATGTAAGTTATATAACACACTCTTAAGCAAGCAGTGGATCACTGAAGAAATTGCAAGGGAAATCAGTAACTATCTTAAAATGAATGAAAACAAGAACACAACATATCAAAACTTAGGGGATGCAAAGCATGAGCAATGAAAGAAAAAATAGATAAATGGGACCACAGACTTAAACAATTTTGTGTATCAAAGGACTTTGTCAAGAAGGTGAAAAAGCAGCCTACTCAATGGGAAAAAATATTTGGAAACCACATATCCAATAAGGGTTTGATATTCATTTTATGTTAAGAGTTCATACAACCCAACAATAGAAAGAGAAGCAACCCAAATTTAAAAATGGGTGAAAGACTTGAATAGACATTTCTCCAAAGAGGAAATACAAATGGCCAGAAAGTGCATGCAAAAATGTTCAACATTATTAGCTATTAGGGACATACAGGTCAAAACCACAATGAGATATCATCACACACCATACAGAATGGCATTACTTAAAAAAATAGAAAACTACAAGTGTTGGAGAGGATATGGAGAATTAGGAACACTCCTTCACTGTTGGTGGGAATGTAGAATGGTGCAGCCTCTGTGGAAGACAATTTGGCGGTTCCTCAAGAAACTAAATATAGAACTACCATATGATCCAGCAAATCCAATACTAGGAATATATTCAGAACAACTGAAAGCAAGAACATGTACTGACATTGCACACCAATGTTCATACTAGCATTATTCACAATTGCTAAAATATGGAAACAACCCGTGTCCATCAACGAGTGGATAAACAAAATGTGGTATATACATATAATGGAATACTATTCAGATATAAGAAGAAATGAAATTTTGATGCATATGACAACATGGATGAACCTTGAGGATGATATGTTGAGTGAAATGTCAGACACAAAAGGACAAATATTGTATGATCTCACTAATCTGAACTAAGACGATGAGTAAACTCATAGAAGTAAACTCTAGAAAATAGAATGTAGGTTGAGTATGATGCTTAATGTATGTAAAATTTTTAATAAGGCTTATTGTAAATGTGTGGAAATAAATAGAGTTGATAGTAATACATTATAGTGAGTATAACTGCTGATTTATAAATGTGATTGTGGCTGAAAGGGGTAGTCTATGGATGTAATATTTCAATTGAAAGGATACTAGAGAATAATTTAGGGACTGTATAACATAATGATTTTAGTGGTGGATGAAGATTGTGGTTAACAGCATAAGTATAAAAATATTCTTTTACAAAGTGTTAAGAATATGGTGATACACAAGAAAATTACAACTAATGTAACTCATGGACAACAGTTAACAGCAGTAGCGGAATAATTTTGCAGCAACAGCAAAGAAGATTTTATATCAATTCTAAGGGACAACAATAGGTTGGTAAAAGGGGGTATGGAACTTTTTCTTTTAGAGTAATGAAAACATTCCAAAATTGACTGAGGTGGTGATAGCACAATTCTGTGATGAAAATGAGAGCCACTGAATGTACACTTTGAATGGCTTGTACAAAACATGGGGCTGTATAACACGGGAATCCAGTGGTGGAAGATGGACTGTCCATGTACCTTACATGGTACTGCCTTTGAAGTCATTTTTTTTTTCCTTCAATCTGTCCCTTTTCTATCCCTTTCAGTCCAGGCTGGCAGTGGTTCCATTCAAACAGATCTCACACAAAAAAATGGTTTGTTTTGCATGTAGCAAACAGGGGTCCAAGCCACCAGACAGTAACCTTTCCTCCTGCATTTTACTACAAGCTACAAGGAGAAGCCAGACCACACTTACCACATTTAGTTTGAAAATCTCCTCAGCTAAATATCCAAGCTTGTCACTTGCAAATTCTGCCTTCCATCCAACATCAAAACACAACTTTGCCAAGTTCTCTGAGACTTTAAAACAAGGGTTGCCTTTCTTCCAGTTTGCAATGACACACTCATCATTTCTGTCTAAAGTCTCATCAGAAATACCTTTACAGACCATATTTCTACCAAAAATCTCAATCAATCTAGGCCTTTTCTATCAAGAAAAATTTCCCCCACATATCCAATCAATAAGCCATTTCTACATTTTTGGTATTTGCATAACAGCACCCCACTCTTCTGGTACCAATTTTTGTCTTTGTTTACTAAAAGCTGCAAAGGCAATAACCAGAAACGCTTTGGCTTTTACAATGGGGATTTATTGACTTATAAGCTTACAGTTCTGAGGCTGTGAAAATGTCCAAATCAAGGCATCATGAGGAGTTGTTTTCTCCCCAAGCTGCTGCTGTGAATGGTGTCATCTGCTGGTCTCTGCCCTCTCCTCTGGGCTTCATTGCTTTCAGCTTCTGGCTGTTCCTTCTGTGTCTTTCTCTTTCCTGGGTTCCATTGATTTCAGCTTCTTATTTCTATGGCTTTCTCTCTCAGTTTCCGTGGGACCCTCTCTGAGCTCCTAGGTCTTTTCTCTCTGCTTCTGTGGTTGTCTCTCTTTGTATTCATCTGTTTATAAAGGACTCCAGTAAGAAGACCAATAGATTCTCACCCACAGGAATGAACCAGTTTAAGAGCATAAGTTTCTGGGGTCCACAAAACACTCAGGCTACCACAAATAGACAAATTCTTAGACATGAACAAACACCCTACATTGACTCTAGAAGAAATGGAAGACCTCAATAAGCCAATTGCAAGTAAAAAGATAGAATCAATCATCAAAAACCTCCCAACAAAGAAAAGCCCAGGACTAGATGGCTTCATGGGTGGAATTCTATCAATCATTCCAAGAAGAATTAATACCAATGCTGGTCAAACTCTTCCAAAAAAAAAAAAGAAAAAAAGAAATGAGAACACTACCTAACTCATTCTATAAGGCCAATATCACCTTAATATTAAAGCCAGATAAAGATATTACAAGAAAAGAAAATTACAGATAATTTTTCTCTTATGTGTACAGATGCAAAAGTCCTCAACAAGTCCTTTACATCCTAGGTTAAATGTTTTCCAAGATATTTGATTCTTATAGTTGCTATTGTAAACGGAATTTTTTTTCTTGATTTCCTCCTCTACTGTATAGAAGCACTCCTATTGTTTGTTAATTGGTCTTGTACCCTGCCACTTTGCTATATTTATTAGCTCTAGTAGCTTTGTTGGAGATTTTTCAGGACTTTCTATATATAGGATCATATCATTTTTATATATAGGATCTGTATATAGGATCATTGCAGTGCCAGTTAAACTGTGCACTTTTCCTGGCACAACCTCAATGAAGCAAGGGTCTGTTTTGTCCCACCCAGGCGCTGAATATTTTAACAGTCATGGATTTGCTTCTCACAGGTGCTAGTTTCTGCCCTGGTGACGTATGTCATGTTCTGGCAGGAGGCACTGCGTGAAAGTTTTCAAAGCTGAAAATATAACCTAGAAAAACATGCAAACAATGCACTATTGTGGATTTGGGTTTCTTTTTCTTCTGGAAAGAATTCTAACATTTCTACTACATTCCTAGCAGAAATGACTTCCAATTTTTAAAAATTTTTTCTACTTACTGACATGGAATGTCAAGCATGCAGGGAAACTGATGGCATCTGCCAATTTCAGAACCATGGTAATTTGTAGTCTCCTTGGTGGGTAAGGTGGGGTTGACTAGAATCGCAAAAGAGGAAAGAACTCCCTTTGGAGTGTTCATTTTTCCAATGTGCTTTAAGGAAGCACAGGCGTGAAGTCTTTGAAGTCAAGAAAAACAACTATAAAATTTATACATACCTGAAGCCAAGACCACCTTTTTATGAAGTGAGATCATCTTATTTGAAGTATAAACTAATTTACATATCGATAGAACAAAGCTGAGATTCTCATCGTTTTTGTGGGTGACCGCAAGCAAAGGTTATCTCTGTGTCCTAACCCTTCCCCAAGGTCTCTGCAGGTGACTCAACACTCTCTACCTTGGGTATGCGCCTGAAATAGATGCTCACCAAGTAAACTGGGAAGTTGGAGGAGCCTTGCTCCCCCTCCTCACTTCCCTGTTTGGGAAGTTCAGATCTTTTATTTCAACTACAACTGGCAATTTAATAAGATAAATTAGGCACATGAGAAGGTTGATTTTCATCAACTCTAAACTTTTTCTCTAATCTCCACTTCAGCACAGTGTGTCTCTGTCTCCTTCAGGCTCCCCCTCTTAAAATGGTCACACACAATTAGGTTATGCTGTGTAAGAGTAACCCAGCTTTGAGTAAGAGGTTGTTGTTTTGCGGCTGTCATCACCTGACAGAGAATGGGGGTCATCAAGGAGATCACCTCGATCTCACCGCAATGTCTGTTGCACTCACATATTTCTTAAGACATCTGGGCCTGTTCTTCCAGATTGTTCTCTCTCTCTAACCATCCTACATCAGGTCAGAAAGCAGCACACACTGCACAGTCTTCAAATTCTGGTGCTTTCTTTCCTTTTTTTAAAAAGCTTAATATATGATGCAAATTTATAAAACCTTCCAAGGTTTAATATTCAGCAATTTCTTACCCCACTCTTATTAATCCGTACATCTTGAGCAGCAATTTCAGCAAAGCTAAGGACTTGCTGAATATTTGTCAGTCTCACATTGGATAGAGCCTTATAAGTTGCATAAAATTACCCAAAAGGTTTAACTAGTTCTTGCTAATTCTCTGAACTGTGATTTTAGGTTGCTTTGTGATGTATCTTCCAATCCAGTTTTCTTTTAACAACTTCAGAACACATGGGAACTGTGTGTGACTGTCAAACCAAGTACTTGGACAGACAAAATAAATAACTGAGGTTGTATGGAAATCATTTTTAAACTAAACTTTGCTTATCATAAGCTTTTGAGATAATATAATCACGAATATTATTTTCATGCAAACATACAGTTTTGGATTTGGTGCGTCACATGGGGACGTGCGCGTCTCTGAGCCGCCTGGCCTCTCCGCACATGTCTGGGACGCCTTTTTTTTCTCCTTTTTTACCTGGAGGTCGCCGGCATCGGACCCCGACAGCCGCTTGCCCCTAACCATCTCTTTTGCACAATATTTACATTAGTTTTTATATAGTCATTGATAGGATATAGAGATATAAAGATAAAGAAGAAAAATCCCTGTCATGGAGAAGCAATTGGAAGACTTTGAAAGAGGCCAAGAAGCAAGGGAATAAATTTATCATGTACTTTACTGGTGCCAGGGACCGTCCCGATTATATGACCCTTAAAAATAAAGGTGAAGAACTCAATAGCAAATCTGTGTGAAATGAGTATAGAAAGAACAGAACTTACTATTCATTGTGATTTTAAAAAATTGATCTAGATTTTTGTGGGCATGAAACATAAAGAAACGTATTACTGAGGTATTCAGTTGGATCCCTCTCTCTCTACCCTACTTCTTCTTACCTATCCAACCCCCTGCCCCCTCTCCCGCCTTATCTAATTATTTGTGGGATGAATATTTGAAGTTCTTTGCCTCAAAACATTATGCAATCTCAGGTTTTTTCATCTTAAAAATACAAATTGTTTTCTCTTTCCTTCTCCTTGGCTTACATTTGATTCTTTGCAGCTTATCTTAAGAATTCTAAGACCTTGGTAAGATTTATAATAAAGAATGATGGTTGCCTAGGAAATGTCCATGAGCTAGGTATCTCATTTCAGCTAATTTGATAACTGAATAAACAGTATGGAATGCAGATGCATGGTTTGGTTTGTTTTTGTTCTCTTGCCTTTGTGATAATGGCAACCAGCTTAGTATGAAGGACAACTTTTTTCTTTTTCTTCACAAATGCAGTGTGATACCAAAGTAATTCTGAAGTTGTACAGTTGATGTGATTTCTGAAGTTCTCTAGATATATAATCAATTTGAACATCCTTATGCCAGCCTAAGGAACAATACTTTATCACATTCAGGGGCATTTTTAGACAAGTATAGTAACAGAACTCTTTAATTTCCCTTAGATAGGTCACTGCCACATTCAAAATAAAATGCTTGAAGGATGTATAACCTTTCCTGTGTGGGGGTTGTTTATTTTCAAGTTGTTAACCTTTAAAGACAAGGCTGCAAAGGTAACTCTCTCTTAGACTGCAGAATGAAATGCCTGCTTGTTGCTGTTTGCATATTCTAAGTTTGAGAACAACCTTCCTGGACCATATTTCTGCAGTTGGTTCTGTGGAAAGGCATAAATACTGAGTCCAATGGCCTTCGGTGGTGATAATAATGTCTCTGAATCTGTGTGTGTTATTCTCTTTTCTTTCTTTACCTTCTAGTCATAGCTCAGAAGCCCCAAATCATTTGCTCCAGCTATTTGCACTTAAATGAGGATGGCTCATGGAATGTCAAACCATAGTCTCCCCAAATCTGAAAATTCTTCACTGCAGCCTATCAAAAGTTGAGTCTTTAATTTGGCCTTCTGTGATCAAGTTTCATCTTTAGGATATATGCCAGAACCACAAGTAACATTTATTTGATTGACTTATGCTTATCTTGACAAGCAAAGTTCCCTAATAAGCCTCAGATAAACACATCGTCCTGGCATCGTGATTCTACTCAGATAAGCATTAACATCCTCTAAAATCACTTGATGTAAAAATCTTCATTCTTCCTGGTATCTTTTTTTCCTGTTCATCAACAACTGAGGGGTCACCAGAGCCATTGTTTATTTGTAGTTTAGGGTTTCCATCAATTCATTACAAAATAATTTTGAAATTTGAGTCAAGATTGTTTTTGTGTGAGATATTTGAACAACCCTAAGTTAACACATAAGAAAACAAATAGAATATCTTTTCTGAATTTGCTCCTGTACACAAAAATTTAATTTTCAACCAAAATGCATAGACATGTTCTACTACTAGGAAATAGTACAAATACAAGACATGGTCATCTCCCTGAAGAAACTGAAGATCTAGTTGGAGGATACAGCATATATAGATTTTTGTTGTCTGTATTATACAAGTTACTCATATCCTAATAATAATGTTGCAAACCAAAAGATTAGCATAAAATTATGGGTCACAGGAATCAAAGAATAGAAAGAAGGATAAAAAGAAAAGAATACATGAGCTGGGGTGAACCAGTGGCATTTAATGGAAGAAGAGGGACTCAAGGTTGTCTGTGAAAAATGGCTTGGGATTAGAAATGTAAGGCGGGAGATAGAGTGTAATGGACACACATGTGTAAGTTAAATGAACCCGAGGAAAAGTAGATTAATACTTTCAGTACATTTTTCAGTCAAGTATGAGTTGAGGTGATAGTTGTAGGCAAATGCAGATGACTGTGCTAAATGGTATATTAGGACACATTACAAAATATTGCACTAGATTCTGAGAGAGAGAAAAAAATTATTTACTTAAGACACTTACAATTTATGTGTGAACTTACAGCTGCAATATTTTAAAAACTGAGGCAAACCAATAGCCTTGTCCTGGACAAAACAAAACAAAGAAAAATTTTAAAACACTGTGCTGAATTATATGGGGTATCTTCAGCACTTCGGTTCTCACAGAAAATTCAAATAACACGGAAAGAACCAAGAGGAATGAACTATCCCTTCCTTGGTCTCCTCTCTACCCTGCTTTTGAGTATATGCATAGAAACAGAAGGGAGCTGGTGGAAGGGACGTCAGGGGAGAGAGATGAGGAAAAAGCAAAAGAACTCAAGGACTCCAGGCGACAGCACCAGGAAATCATGCCCTATGCCCAAGGTAGGCTGGTTCTGCCACTTTCTGAATTTTTCTTTACACATTACACTCAATTTTGGTTGCTATCCCAAAGTCCTCAATATAATTTTACACCACCCTCTCCCTTTTTTCTTAATCCCCTTAGACATTTTTAACTAAAAGGAAAACACAATGATAAATATCCAGGATTAGGAGTAGTTAAGCTATTTGTCCAGAAAGAGGATAAATCAGGGGGATAACAAGAAATATATTTCTTAGAGATAAAAAAAAAGTTATTGAATTTATAGTGATTGTTTGTTTTCATCATATTTTCGGTGAAAGCAAAAAGTGTTTTCAAAAGATAAATGAATCCAGTAAGAACATGTCAAATGTTTTAATCAATAGTCTGCATCTATGGAGAAATAATATTTTCTTCTTAGGTGAATTAAATTTCAGGCTTCCATACAGATTAAAAAACATGAATAATTTTCTTTTACCCAGTACATTGCAAATCTTGTAAATGTCCATTGGCTGAATTAAGACACACAGCAAACAAAACAAAACTACAACAAAAAAGTAGAAAATGTGCTTTGAAATAGTAGCATCAAAGAGTGGGGGGGGGGCGGGGGGAGAATTTCCCTTCCTGCTCACTTTCCTCCCCGCAACATTTTCATCTGTCATATTGAAATAAATAAGAGGGCAAGGGTTTCTTTCTCCCACAGTGCTGTTAGTGGTTAAGGAAACAATAAAGGATATTGTTACAAATAGGTGGGCAATATAATGAGAAAAAGAAGTGGCCTGTGGTCATGGCTGCAGCTGTGCAGACAAGTCATAAAGTTTTCCAGGGTGTAAGAAAGCAGCTAGAAATACCTATTAAAGAATAAAGAGGCTTTTGACTGCTGGGTAAAATAAGATTATTTGGAACACATTAGCTATTTCGGAGCTTAAAGCCTGGGCCGTAGTCTTTAAAGGTTATGACTGATATTTTTTATTTACCTTTTTTTTTTCTGAGTGCTTTTGCTTTAGGGTGTTTTCCCCCTCTGCATGCTTTTTTTCAGTCCTTTTCGGAAATGATGCATTTTTCTATGAACAGTTTGAAAGCATTTGAAAGTGTGATCCTTGTATCGGCTTGACGCACACAGAAGGTGGTAGGCTGTACAGTTCGGGAAGTTAGGAGAAGCTTTCCTCATGACCCTCAAATGACTACAGAATCCAACATTTCACTTTGAGATTCAGGAACTTAAGGCATGACCAGGAGAGTCAGTCAAAATGCACTCAGTTTGGAATTTTGGAATCACGGTAGTGGTTGATTACGTGGCATTCTGAAGTCAGGATGTCAACAGTGTCCAGCCTATGCTTCTTAGGAAATGTCATTGCAACCCAAAAAGAACACCCATTGAGGATATGGTCAGAGCCTCAAAAAGTAGAATTGTCTGCTGAGCTGTGATCTCGCACCTGACTTCTTTTTTTATATATATAATTATTTTTTTTGTTTTAAAGAAGTTTTAGATTGCATAAATGTTACATAAAAAATATAAGGGATTCCCATATGCCCCACTCTCCCCCCCACACACTTTTCCACATTAACAAAATCCTTCATTAGTGTGGTACATTTGTTATAATTGATGAACACATATTGAAGCATTGCTAATAACCATGGACTACAGTTTACAATATAGTTTACACTTTGTTCCACACAATTTTTTAAGTTATGGCAAAATATACAATGGCCTGTATCCCTCACTGCAATGTCATGTGGACAAATCCAATGTCCCGAAACCACCTGACTTCTTGATCACCTCAATCAAGAGATAAAGGAGCAGAGCCAGTGTGGCTCAGTGGCTGAGTGCCTGCTTCACAAGTGCAAGGTCCTGGGTTCAATCCCTGCTACCTCCTGGGGAAAAAAATAATTATAAAAATAAAAAATAAAGGAAAGCACATTGGTTAAGATTGTACGACCTAGAGTCAGATGCCTGTATCTGAATCTTGGCACTAATACCAGCTGTTGACTCTGAAGAAATAACTTCTCTGTACCTTGGATTCTTATTGTAAAATGGGGTTTAAAAAGGTACTCACAGGTTCCTTGTAAGGATTAAGTGAATGAATACATATTTTTTAAATAATTTCAGCCATACAGAAAAGTTGCAAAGAGGGAACAGAAAGTTCCTGTGTACCCCTCACCCATTTTCCCTTAATGTTAACTTACCTAATGATGATACATTTGTCAAAACTAAGAAACCAATGTTGGTACATTACAAATAACAAAACTTGAGACTTTATTTGTATTTTCCCACTAATGCCCTTTTTCCATTCAGAATTCAATCCAGGATACCACATGGCACTTAGGAAAATACCTATTTTATTTTAAAAGCTTTTAGAACAGTGCCTGGTACTGCTAAGCACCTCTACAATGTTATTTAACCCTATTAGATGGTTTTCATGTAGGTGAGGTGGAATGTTTCTAACACTGCTATATATTAACAAAATCTTACTACCAATCTCTTATATTGAGGGTTATATGTGAGAGAAATAAATAGAATTATTTCACAAGGATATTGCAATGTTTCAATAAATACAAAATAAGGGCTAATTTATGTGTGTAATAAAAACAGCTACAGGGAAGCAGATGTGGCTCAAGCAATTGGGCTCCCATCTACCGTATGTGAGGTCCTGGGTTCAATTCCTGGGGCCTCCTGGTGAAGGCAAGTAGGCCCACGCAGAAAGCTGGTGCAACAAGATGACACAACAAAAAAAGAGACACAGAGGAAAAAGACAATGAGAGACACAACAAACCAGGGAACTGAGCTGGCTCAAGTGACTCAGTGTCTCTCTCCCACTTCAGAAGTTCCCAGGATTGATTTCCGGTGCCTCGAGAAGAGAAGACAAGGAGACACAGAAGAACACACAGCGTATGGACACAGAGAGCAGACAGTGAATGCAAGTGGCAAGGAGAGGGGAAATAAATAAAATAAAATAAATCTTAAAAAAAAAAAGCTATAACTTAATTGCTCCAGGAAGGAAGGAAGGAAGGAAGGGAGGGAGGGAGGGAGGGAAGAAGGAAGGAAGGAAGGAAGGAAGGAAGGAAGGAAGGAAGGAAGGAAGGGAGGGAGGGAGGGAGGGAGGGAGGGAGGGAGGGAGGGAGGGAGGAAGGAAGGAAGGAAGGAAAGGAAGGGAAGAGAAGGAAGAGAAAAAGAAATTCATTTCTTGGATATCTTCCAAGGATGAGAAAATCAAATTATGTCTCAGTCATTTAACTCCATTAATTTGCTCATTAATTCAACAAATATTTTTTGAGTGCCTACACTACACAAGGCAGTGTGCCTGGGCTGAGGTATAGTGGCAAACAATTCAGACTCAGTCCCTGCTTCTTATGAAGCTTATATTCTTTGCAGAATCTTAAGCAATTGATGTGGAATCTGACTCACCCCACCATGAAATTCATCTCATCTAAACCCAACTAGCAACACTTACCATGAGATGGTGATGGAGATGTTAAGTCAAAGAGGGGTAACGGGGTACAGTTAGTTCACTTTGGCTCCTAATATCAGCTATATAGGTTCCAGCGAGAACTTAGATGAAGGTGTGGGTGCAAGAAAAATTTGTGCATGGCTCCAGATGCTTCCATTCCTTAAATGACCAGCCTTGCTTGTGCCTGCTAGTAATATTAACTAAATGCTGCGGGTGTTCACTGTATGCCAAGCACTGTTCTGAGTGCTTTACACGTGTTAAGCAAGCTCCCAACCACCCTGTGAAGTAGATATTATCCCCCGATTAAAAAAAATGAGACGACGTGATCTGATGCAGGAAAAATATGATGGAAGACCAAAAAATATTTTTAATTTCACCATTTTCTAAATACAGAGGCAGAAACACCCCCCGGCATAAACAGTAAACTCAGACTTTTACCACATTGAAAGAAAAATTGAAAAGTTTTATTGAATCATCTTCACCTCCAGATTCTGAAAGACAATATTTCTTAGGAATAAAATCTTAAGAGTATTTTTTAGGATGTCTCAAATAACTCCTGAGCAAACTTACGACTGAATGTGCATGGAGCAAAGGCTGCCTTTGACTCAGTAATGCCACTAGCAATGAAGCAGCTACGACTGCCGGGGGCCCTGCCATATGAAGAATAGGTGTAACATGGGGCATTTTGGGGACATTAGAATTGTTCTGAATGACATTATACATGTGTCAAAACCTGTAAAAATGTGAAGTTGAAAGTAATGTAATAATGTAAACTATTGACCATGGTTAGTAGCAATGCCCCAATATGTGATCATCAATTGTAACAAATGCACCACACTAATGAAAGACGTTGTTAATGGGGAAAAGTGTGTGTGTGTGTGGGGGGGGAGTTGGAGTATATAGGAATCCCCCTCTATTTTTGATGTATCATTTATGTAATCTAAAACGTCTTTAAAAAAAATTTTTTTAAATGTCTAAGTCAGCCCCTTCACTCAGAGTCCTTATACATTCATAGGTGCTTTTTATTTTAATTTCACATAATAGGGAAAGAAAAATGTGTTGAATTGAAATAAACGTATCCCCAAATAGCCGTAATAGGAACTGGAACAAGGCAGGTAGCACTCGACACATACGATGCCACGGGAAGATAAGACACAAGAAAGGGCAGGAAATGCACCTGGCTGGGAAGATGAAGGAAAGCTTTGCGCATGAGTGTAGCATTTCAAGACAAACAAGTTGAGACAGATGATGGTATAGGATATTCTTCCTGAAAGGAAAAGCATTTATGAAGGCAAGAAGTTTGGAAATGGTAACGATTGTCCTAGGAATACCATTCAGTCCAGTTTGGCTAAGGTGCAGGTTTCTGTAAGGGTGGGACAGTGTGGTGGGGACTCTATTTGGATAGGTTTGAGTGCGAGGATGAGAATTTTGTACTTCATACAGCAGTAAATAGTGGACTATTAAAGGATTTTTGGTAGAGAATTAACATAATTAGAAATGTACTTTAGGAAGATTAATTTGTAAGTGTATAGGATGTTTTCTGAGTGGGGAGAGACAGGAGACAGAGAGCACCAATTAAATTCCGTTACACTCTCTAGGGGAGAAATAATGAAACAAGCATAGGTCAGAGAAATAGAGGAAGAATGAGAACGGACGTAACCCTGGGGTGATTGACTTAGGAACTAAAAGAAAATAAAACACATTTGAGGGGCTATTAGTAATGTAATTTGGAAACTCATAAGGAAAAGTCAGGATGGTTTAAAAAAAGGGGGGGGGGAGAATCTGATGAGTTAGCTTCTGAATGTGTTGGGTTTCTGGTGCTTGTGAAATAGTTAAATGAAGATTTTGAAGCAGACGAGAAGAAATGCAGGGCTGTGTCCTAGGAAAGAGACTGGCTCTAGACACAGTCTCAGAAATCATCTCAGTGGAAGTAATGAAAGGGAGCTGTTGGACAAAGGAGGAAGAGATTGAAAACAGAACCTTGCGAAACACACTTAGGAATTTGCCAGACATGAAGGACCAACAAAAGAGATTAAGAAGGAAAAATGAAGACCAGAGACAGAGCAGAAGAATGGAGAAAATGCTACAGTGTGAAAGTCAAAAAAGACAGAATTTCAAGAAAGCAAAAGCAGGCCACAGTGTCAGAAGCTTCATGAATTTAAAAGGCATTTTACTATTAAAAATACCAATTTGTTTTATTCTACTATGGCTTGTGGACATACTTGCTCATGTAAAAAATTTTCCAATTAAAAATTTAAGGAAAAAAATTACTTTTGGAAAATCTAAACATAAATCCATTAAATTTACAGATTTTGGCAAATCTGTAAAACTCAAGCAACTCTTACATAAAGACACATAGCTCACACATGTATTTGGAAGCTTCTGCTTATCATAAAAATTTTGTGGAAAAAACCATTTTACCCTCTTAGGACTTTGGAGCCAATATGTTTGCAATTATTTCATTGAAATGTCTAACTGCAATTTGTCTTCATCCTGGAGCCTGGAAAGAATAATTTTTGAATGAGAACTTATTTCAATATCATTATGGTTCTTTGTTTGCTAGCTTATATATCTATTTCCCCTATTTCAATCTTTTAAAATGGAAATGGTTGTCAAATTCATCTTAGGCCTTCCTGCCACCAAAAATTTTAGGGTCAAAAGAAAATCGAAATTATTCTGATGGATGAAGCTCTTTCATGCATTGAACAAACACTTGTCTTTGAAATACTCACAATCTAAGCACAAACAATATAAGCTTCAAAAAATAAGGAGATAGATGGATGAATGGTAGATGGATTGGAAGAGATTGAGTTTCTTATATTGTGTCATGGTTTATTTCCAAATGCCATTCCATTCCTATTTCAGAACACTTAAGGAGGACCTTGTCTAAAATTTGCCTCTTGTTATGCAAATAAAGAGGGGGCACACAGGAACACACAGGAATTTCTTCATCTTCATCTTTGCCCCACTTCTACCTGCGCCAAATTCTTGAACTGTTGATACCACTGGGATAAGAGAACAAACAAAAAACATGTTCCTATTTCTTGAGTTAGAATTAGGAATGCATGTGTCATAAACCAGCTGTAGGTCAAAGAACATTATTAATATTCCTTTTCATAGGCACTTTGGGTTAAATATGATTTGATGTCCTAATATTTGAGAGTCAAATTATCAGTTATAAAATTTTTTTCTATGGAAAACTGCATTCTAGGTTCAAAATGATAGAACTACAAGTAGCCTTCTGAAATACAATATGCTCTTTAATAAACTACAAGCTGAGTATTTATAGACATACATAGCAGTATATGAAAAACTGATAATTGCTTTTATAATCTGCAGAAAATAGCATGTGTTCTTATATCTTTTATATCACTATTGAAATTAGTGCTTATTAAAGAAATGCAGTTTTACGAAACAGAAATAAGTTTTCTGGAGACTAGTATTCAACACTCTGGGAAAAAATAGGACGATTATATTTCAAAAGACTCTAAATCTTGGAAAACAATAGATTTGGTTGGCAAATCCAGTAAAAGCCCTTCTGTTTTATCATCTTTGAAACCAAAAACAGAAGGCTAATTTCTAAGAAGATTTTTATAGTAAACTGAAATAACTAAAAAGACACTTTTTCAACTGCCTGAAGCCTGCTATATTCTAAAATTTATACATCAGTGACCTCCGATTATATTCGACCTACACTTTATCTGGTTACTACATCTATTCATTTGGAGCTCTACGTCTACCTTTTTTTGCAGAGCATTCCCTTGAGTGTGCATAGCACTGATAGATTTCATAGGAAAGAGTTCACAGAAGAGTAAAATGGAGAGGCAAGTTCTTCTAGAATTGTTTCTTGACACTCTGGACTGATGAGTGAGGTAGAATGTTTCCATTAAACTGTATTCCATTAAAACAAGTCTTACAAATGCTATGATCATCCTGAAAGTATGTTATAGAAACAAATCTTTCTATACAGAATCAAAAATCCTCTTGGATGATCAATAAAGATTTAACCGTAAAAATTACTTTAATAGTGTCCTATTATTATTTACTGCCCTGGTATATAAGACAAGAAAGACAGTGAGACTAATCAGAGACTACTAATAGAATGCAGTGTAAGCAGGTAGCTGCCACAGAGTATTTTCTTGATGAGGAGGAATGGAATTCATTTGTAAGAATTTTCCCAGATCACATAAATCATATTACCTCAAACCACATGCCCCTTAGTCTCTCTCACACATACACACAGAGAGAGAAACACACACACAGGATTTTACTAAATAACAGTGGTCTGTTTAAAATGAACAACAATTTAAAACTGCATTATACGAGATCTCGGCATTTATTTTGCAAGTTTAAGCCATGCCCCCCTGGTCTGTGATCCAAAGCAGGAGGGTGGTTGATGAGTCTGGAATCCATGAGTCTTTCTGATTCCATCTGCTTACATTGCAAATTAGCTATGGTTCTAACTTCCAGTTTTAATGGAAACCACTGGATTGTTCCTTTGTATATATGTTTACACAGTATTTCAGAGAAAATTTCACCGATACTTATAAATTGGTTTAAAAAAATAAAAATTAAAAAAACAGGACTTTTCCACTTTGCTCTTTGTCCTTTATGTTTTTTTCCAAAAAGAACATCACCAGCTCTCTTCCACATAACCCCCAAATGCATTCACCATTGGAAATTCAAGAAAGTTCCTGCTTTCACTCAATAACTCATTTATAACTTGGATGAAAAAAATTAAAAGATCAATTTAGGACAATTAATTTGCCCTGTAAATTTGTTACAAGCTAAATTTAATAAAAAAGAAAATTTGTGAATGGTAACCATTAAACAAATCTTCCAAAGCTCACCTTCCTTTCTCTAAATTCCGTATGTTCCCTAATTAAAAGGAGAAGGTGCAGCCCGTGGTGCAACTTATTATCAGTGCTGATCAGAAACAGTTCTCAAATAGATTCAAGGTTCTTTGAAGGGTAGAAGTGTAGTCAATTTATTAGCAACATAGTGCAATTTGTCTTGTATTCCTTCAAACTCTAATCTTTACAGTGATTTGTGAGAGGGCTTAATAGTATACATTCCACAGCCGATTTTTCTTGAGAAGTTTTCTGACCACCAAAGATTTAAGCTCCATTTTACACTAGGGTGGTTTATATCCCCTTTTGCAATGTATCTATATTAAGACTAATAAATCTCTAGTTTTGAAACCTATCCTTACTCTCTTCCCAAAATTAAACATATCCATCTTCACTTTTAAAAAGAATCAAGAAGTATCTTATTTTTTAACACTCATTAGTCCTCCTAGAAATGTATGCTCCATTCTATCACCTGTGTATTTCGCCGTGGTACTTCTTTTCCTCATGGAGAATAGGAAGTCTTATCTCTCCCTTCCATCATCCCCAAATGGCTTGGTCAGCCATAAAATGGGTTTCCGTCAGAAGAGTGGGAGAATGGATTGGACAGGAAAGTAACTGGTAAAAAAATAACATTCTTACTTTAAAGGAAAAAGTAAACTATAGAGAAATTAACAAAAAATCAGAAAATAGTTTTCAAAATGAAAGCCATAACATTTCACTTTGTCATCTCATGCATTTGCTACATAATCTAAAAGTAAGGGCAGGGCTTTTATTATTACTAATTAAGCCGGCAAATTATCAGGTTGGGTGTGTGAGTGGTGGGGGCACTGACAGGAAACTATTCCTGGAGAAAAATTGTAACTGTCAAAAATACTCCAAAACGGAAATGTATGTGAAATCACTGATGTAAATTATGAAGCATGTTATGGTTTCATTGGTTCTGCAATAGGGTAAACCTCACAAAATATTTTCAAGTGGGTTTTCAAACATTTTAAACTCTGACCTCTTTTCTCACACACAATTTTTTTTTTCCACCCAGAGCCTAAAAAAAATAGAACCATTCACAGATAGGGCTATCTCAGCACACCCAAACCCATTCCTGTATGGGTCGGAGCCCAGGGACTTCCACAGATGCCCCCAACATTTCCTAGGAATGCGGTGTCAGTTCTGCTGAGATTCAAAATAAAATCACAGCAACCATAGTTCTAGAAACTTGCTTCAGCGAACCCAGCATAGCCATCTGGGAGAAACCTATAGCTGTTCATACTCAGGAAGTGTGTGCTCTCCACCCCAGTTATACCTCGACAACTAACTCCACCCTACTATTTTAGCCACACTAAGACTGTGGCAACAAACACTCAGAAATGCAGGGTGGCAGGCTAATTGGCATACAGTTAATTAGCTATTTTAAAAATATTTATTTAACATTTATTTGGAGGAGAAGCAGGGGACCACATAGGGGCCGGGTGGGGAAGGTAAATGCTGGCTATGGGGGCCTCAGCTCAGCACAACCCATTTAACAAATTAAATTGCCCCTTTTTAAATTGGATCCACCCTCTGTGGGAGGCAGTTTAATGACCATCTGTTTTTACTCAAAATACTCCTTGAGGGAAGGAGGCATCTCACCTCTCACTCCATGCAGCTTATCAAAGTATTTCCTTCCAACCACAGACAAGTATGTTCTCTGAGAAGAGGGCTGGTAAATATTATTTTTTTTCCTTCATCTTGTTAAATGCCCTGGGATGGTTTAGTAACCTAATAATGTTTTCTCATTCCTTATAGACACTGCCCGCAGGTCCAGCCCTTGATCAGGATCCATGGGAAGACCTACTGTGCAGAGGGTTTCTGCAAAATCTTAAATTATTGAATCCTGATGCTCTTCTGCCAAATAGGAACCATTAACCCTTTTTATAGTTGAGGAGACTGAATTTCAGAAGTTAAGGCACTAAAGCTTAGGTCATATAATGCATAAAATGCAAAGCCTGCATTCAAAGCCATGGCTTCAAGAAGTACAATATGAGGGAGCAGATGTGGCTCAAGCGATTGGGTGTCTCCCTCCCACATGGGAGGTCCCAGGTTTAGTTTTGGTGCCACCTAAAAAGAAGACGAGCAGACATAAAGAGCAGACAATGAGCGCAAACTTACTTCAAAAATAAGGTCCTTTATCTTATTTCTCATGTCAGTTTTTCTTTAATCATGATTTTTCATCAAAATTCTTTGTTGATTTCAGATTTTAAGGACCCCAAATTACAAGCAGAACCTGGGAGTGTCTCCCAAAGAAGTAAAGAAAGATGCCTTATGGAAAGTTATTAAAGACATTTGATTATTTGATTTGGTCATCATGGAGATAAATATTAACTGTTTCTGCTGAATTATATTCTTGACAACCTGCCGAATTAGAAGCAAGGGAAGCTAACAAGGCATTAGGCTATCATTATCATTTTCTAACATTTATGGCTAATGATTGCCTAGAACATACCAAACAATATGTGTAATATTTTTACAATTATTATTTCATTTAATATCTTCCATAACACTGTAAGATAAATATTGCTATTTGCAAATTTCAGATAAGAAAGTAATGCTCAGAGATGTTACATGATTATCCAAGGTTTCAAAGTATCATTGCAAGTAGCAACAGAGAATGCATGAATCAATTCCACAATAGCAGTGATACTGTTAACATGATATAGTCTAGAAAAGAAGTTATGTGTATTACACTAAGGCATATAGAACCTGAAAATAGATTTTTTTTTTTTTTTTACAATTAATAGTTTTCTGAATATCTTCCTCTCCCTGCCCTCAGTGAATTTAAGGTCATCCTCCAAGGATTCATTTGCTGGAGTCAAAAGTTTGTTGACATCACAAAGAAGCCAATTTTTCTAAGCATGAATTTCCCATTGATATGTGTGCATAAGAAAAGAAGAACACTGTTAGCATTTAAGAGACATTTTTTAAAAGAAAAGAAAAAAAAAAAAAATTCGTCTTCACAGACCAGAGAATAGAAGGCATAGTGTTTGTGAACATCACGAATTGCTTCCCAGCAAGGAAGCACTTGGTCCCTATTCTTCCTGTGCTCTTTTTTTTTTTCATATCTATAGCAAAATAATAATAAATTCAAGGCCTGCTGAGTCATTTCATAATGATCTCTCACATCTTGGTATTGATTATTTTACAAATAATATCCCTGCCACCCTTTGTTGAACATAGTCAACACGTGCCACTTTGTGTGTGTGTGTGTGTGTGTGTGTGTTTTAAGGGGCTCTAGTCCACACAAGAAGCCCATGAGGTAGGTATTCTTAGCCCCCCTTTCTCACTGCAACAATAACTAATGAAGTTAACTAAAGTATCCCGAGTAAGGCAGAAAGTTGGGCCTTGAGCCCAGGCTTTTAAATCTTATGATTTTCAGTCTGTCATGGGAAATCTCAAGTGGCCCCTGTAGCTGACAGAATAGAAGACTTTAATAACATTATTTAAGAGGAAAGACAATGCAACTTCCAAGTTGTATCAAGTAGGCTGGTGGCAAATTACAGCCTTTAGTTGCAGGTCTTCCCCCAACCAGTCAGTGGCTGCTTATACCAACCCAGGTTTCATGGTACCCTTTCTCCCCTCCTGTTGCAGATCCTCTTGTTACCCTTTACTTTCATATATAACCTACCCATTTTGCTCTTGGTTTTGATGATCCTTTATCTTTTTTTCTCCTGCTACAAAATGGACTTCTGTATGTGCATATGCTTGGACTTGTGTATTTGAGAGTGGATAAATGTGAGTGTAGATTGTGTTTGAGAGGATGTGACCAAAGGCATTTTTGTTTTGTTTTGTCAGTTTCCTCCACTCTTCTGGATGATGAGAGAAGGCCTCTCTTATGTTGCCTGAGGAGGAATGCCAGTAGTGATCCAAGGACAAAGAGGTAGAGAAATTGAGTAGTAGCCAGGAGTATACGTTTGAGTAGGGGAGACCTCAAGAGCTCAAGCTGAAAAGGACAGTAGAATCCAATATTCTGTGGGCAAGAATCAGTGCTTGATGCTACCACTCACTTTCAACATGACTTGACTCCTTATCTTTTAAATTCCTTCAGTGCTTGCTTCTGTCATTTTATTTAAGACACAATATTCCAACCAATGGCTGATATTTACAAATACACTTTTTAGTGGAGAATCTCTGATTCCATTGGACATTCCTTACACTACCTTCAATCTAACCTTTAAGAAACTTACCTTGATTAGCAAGAGTAAGAGGCAACTGCTTCCTTCCCCAATCCTTTTCAGAACACTTATGTTGACAAAGTAGTTTTCAAATTCAGCCAAAAGAGAAAAATAGAAACAGTCATATTTCACTGTACTGATACAAGGGTAACCCATAAATCTTACTGTGAACACTTGAACGAGAGGCTATGGACTTCTGAATCAGCCAAATGACCCTGGATTTGAATCCCATCTCTGCCAGTTAGCCCCTAAGGAAACTAGAAAAAAAGAGCCATTTATCCTTTCATTCATCTATAAAATGGTAATAATAACACCCTCATTGGGTTGTGAGGATTCGAGATAAATTGCCTGGCACTGTACAAAGCACAGAGAAGTGGCTCAGTAAATAAAAACTATCATTATTAATTTATTTGATCCACTTAGTTCTGTAAAAGGAAAAAAAATAATAATACTTTCTTTTTCTTTTTTTTTTTTTCCACCAGGCAAAATCCTTGAAAACACTCCTCAGTGATCACCCACTTCTTGAAAACTTACCTGACCTTCTTCCCTACAGCCTGCTGGAATGAACCACTCTCTTGCACCTTGTATTTCTGTATTTATTGCTTTACATTGGATTTTGTTTAGTTTGCGTGTCTGGATCCCTTTTCTACACTGTGGGCTTTGCCAGGGCAGGGAACACCTTGTTTTCATGGCATTTCCTATGCTTCATGCTGTGCCTAAAACTTATGATATATTTAATTAGTATTTGGTGAACTGCTCTGATTTCCCAGAATGGAAAAGTTTTATAACAATATATCAGTTTTGCCTTTGCCTATGTTGCCTTTTTAAATTAAAAAAAAAAAAAAAGATTTTTGACATTTTAAATGTCCCCAAATAAAAAACAACCCAAATCCTATTGTTGAGCAGACTTTCAATGAGCAAAACCTCTTCCCAGTTTATGAGTTCTCTAAGAAGGCCAATTCTTTTGATGGATTTTAAACATTCATCTCAGAAGAATAGGTCTCAAGTTTCAAATTGAACTTCAGTCTTTGATCCTCAAATCAATTTCTGATGGAGAAATGCAGCTCTGGTTTTGAGTGGGGATGCTGAACAACTGAAATGACTTTCTGGACATTAAACAGCTGTTTTTACAAAGTCCATGATTTTATTGTAAGTGAATAAGACACATGTGGATTAAATTTTCTTAAAACCAAGGTTTGAGAAATTAAGGGAACCTGGTTTGGGTTTTATTGACTGAAAAGTATTTGCAACCTCAAGCCTATCTTCTTCCTCCATGTCTCTTGCATATTGCTTTGCCCTCGTGACCTCAGCAAATAGAAGAGTGATCTCAGGAATGCAAAAGATGTTGAAAATCAGTCCTGGAAGAAGTTATTACTGAAATTTAATGAACCCTGATCCATTTGCTATTCGTAACTCCTACAAGTCTCTTTCCTAGAACCCCATGCCTCCAAAATATATTAGGCTGTTTTCAAATTACTTTGAAATTGCCTTTTGAAACACTCTATCATTGAAGTTTGGATCTCTATTCTTAAATTTAATGTTTTTTCTAGATCTATGAATTGTTTGATCCTGTATATTAGAGGATGCTAATTTCACTCTGTTAGAAGAAACCTACATTTTATTAATATTTTACATACAAGGTACTTTCTAGGAGAGAAAAAAAACTTCTCTTCATTATATTTATTATATTCATTATATAATTATATTCATTATATATTGGAGCTCTCTCTTTACAAAGCTGAAAATTTTTAATGTGATGTTTTGGGGGAGAGGTAATCAATTGCATTTCTTTTAAGGGCTCAGATTGGTAAAAGTGAAGACTATTTCATAGCAGATCCTCAACCATGAGTTGGTGAGAGATCGCATGAGGTAACGTATCTGGAAGCTGGAGGGTCCCAGGGTGTCCATAGCTGTGCAGGTTCCTCACCTGACCACTGTGGCGCTCTCTGCCCAGACACCTGTGGTTGGCTGCTTCAATCATTGAAGCTCCCAAAGCTACTGCTCCCCACCCCCCGCCAAAAAAATATATGGGCTTTACTAAAACCGACTTGGTTGTGTAGAGAGTGATACAGGAAGAGAATCAGTGGAAGAAGGATACATTATTAGATTTACCACTGCCATCGACAACAATATTTATTGAGCACCTACTATGTGCACAAAGAGCATAAGAGGTACCTGTACAAAATTTACAGTTTAATTTAGGAGGTGGTAATATATAGTCTGCCCCTCTCTCTCTGTTTTACTTTCTGTCTGTGTCTCTCTGTGAGTCTGTCTGTCTTGCTCTCTGTCTCTATCTCTCTGTCACAAGCATGTGTGCACACAAATACACATATATAAAAATTTAACAAATTAAGGCAGCATATAAGAAAGATCAAGAATGTGGCACAAACGATAACAATTTCAGGATTTCAGAGAAGGGAAAGTTGTCAGACTATGTGTTTTTTTCCAGGGTGGATAATAAAGAGAAAGAAAAGATACGAGGAGGAAGAGGAAAAGAAGGAAGAATTTCCCCAGCATCACACATTTTTTTTGAAATCCATGTCATGGGTGATTAGAGTCTGAATCAAAGTAATGACCATGAGGATGAGTTCAGAAAGGCCTGAATTTTGGAGATATTTGGGAAGTAGGAGAGAGAACGGTACTTATGCTTTTATTGCTCCTTCCCTGGAGAGCTTTACCCAACCAACCATGTAAAGAAATGCTTCTTAAGGGGTGAGCATCAGATTTCCTTTTTTCCCAATCCATCATGGACTAATACCTTTGTAAAATACAATAAAAATTAATTAGTATAAAAGTGAAATAAAAAATAAACACTCAAAATAACATCTCATTTTATTATTAAATTCATCAGAAATAAGATTACATTTTAATAAATATAATAAGGACAAACCTAACATGGAAATATAAGAAAAGAAAAAAATTTAAGTGGAAATATTATTCATTAAAAGCATACATATAGGCAACAATTATTGGGAGGTGCCATTATAGTTATAAGGTTTTCTTGATCCACAGTTGTACCTAAACAAAAAATTATGAGTGAAATAGTGATTCTTCACAATAAAAGCCCATTTACAAACTTAAAACAAACACAGAGTGTATCAATATTTAAAGTTTTAATGTGACAAATGAGTTTACATTTTGCTTATTGAAATATCTGTTCTAGTTTGGGTTGATGACAACCCTACTTGCAGATTATAAAATATTTTATTTCTTTTTTTTTTTTTTTTTTTCCTACTGACTTGTAGGTTGTGAAGATTATAAAATATTTTAAACTGCTTTTCTGTTTTGCTTTAATTACATTTGTAGTAGACACAACAATATCTCAGAGATATGCTTATGGAGATGAAAAAAAAAGCCATCAGTACATGCAGAAATATTTTTTTTAACTTATCTAAAATGAAGCAAGGAACAATGCATTTTTAACTTTGTCTTCCATCCTTCATCAGTGACCAGTTCCATTAATTTATAAGATAAAGTCACAGTTAAATTTCTTTCAATGAAAATAAATGGATTTTATAAGCATTTCAGTTACAGCTGACAGACTAGCCTTAAAATATCACAATTGCAACATGGTCTTCTTATGCATAGGACAACTACACAGCTCACACCACATGTGCCATGAGTTTGACAACCCCAAAAGGTCCATACCTTGTTTAACCAGATCCACTTGAATATTGCAGCCATGCCAAATTACTATAGAAATTTCTACACACTCTCAATTTCTGTACTTTCCTTATTGCAGACAGGGAATCAATAACTTGCAGACTGTACCATTCCAAGAATCACACTTTGAATTGCCCTGATCTAGAATCGCCCTCTTCACCCCCACCTCCTGGTTGTCTCTATTTCAGCTTCCCATGTAATTTTCTCATAATACTTATCATAATTCGCTTTGCTATAATCATTTGTTTATGTTTTTATACCAGCTTTCTCCATTAAAACATGTCTCCATTAGAGCAAGGACAAAGCCTGTCTTGTCATGACTGTGTTCCCCACACCTTGTATAGGAACCTTTTAGACACGTAAGAGTTGCTAAATGAATCTTCACTGAATGAATTAACTAGCAATTGTTTTAAGGCACAGACTCAATCACCAACGGATGATGGTGGTGTGAGAAAAGGGGTGAGGGTTGGAAATTAATATTTGCTGGGTCTTTACATCTGCCAAGCCTTACACTAGATGCTGTATTCTTTATCTCATTTGACCCTTACACTAAATCTGTGAAGCTGATGTTATAATCCCTATTTTACACATGAAGGGATGGAGATTCAGAAAGGTTAAGGAACTTGCCAAGGCCACATAGCTTGTAACTGAGAGAGCTGGGTTTGAAGCATTTTGTCCCCAACACTGACAGTATTTTCTGAGTGATAACAAGTGTGTAAGAGTCTGGGAGAAGAGTGACTGATCATTCACTAAGATAAAGGGATGGGAAATACAAAGGGACCATTAGGAAATACAAAGGGATTAGGAAGGAGGAAATAGAAGGTCGGTTTTGGCAGGATGAGTTTTAGATGGAATCATTTGCATATGAGCCTGGAATTGGGGAGAAAATTCTAAAGTGAAGATAATAATCTGGGACTGGAACTGCTATGGTATCTATAATTGACTTTAAAGTAATTCCACATATGCAGTATGATGTTTTATGTCAAATCCTTCAGTTAAATTCTAAACTGAATGCTCCTAGCATCTACTTAAGCACGCCCCATCCAGGAAGAGTATCTGATCTTCTGCCCAGGATCAGCATAGTCCAGCGCCGCTCCTACAAGTACAAATGCTTCTGTCCTCTGGATCTCCATCAAACCAGAGCTTTGCTGAATAGAACAGTAATGTCAGAAATGGGTATTTATTTGTGAAAAGGGGGCTTTTCAATTACTGCAATGAAATGTGTCTTTGGAGAAAGTAAGGATATTAAAGTTATGTGGGTTGGTTAAAATATTTTAGAAATACTCCCAATCTATCTGTCTTAGTTTGTAAGGGCTGCTATAACAAAGTACCACAGACTGGTTAGCTTAAACAACAGGAATTCATTATCTCACAGTTTTGAAGGCTAGAAGTACAAAATAAAGGTATCAGCATGGCCATGTTCCCCTGATGTCTGTAGGGTTCTCGTGGTGGCTTGCCAGCAGTCCCTAACTCAACCTGTCTCCTGCTGCTGTGTCCAAATTTCCTCTGCTTATAAGGACTCCGGTCATATTGGATTAAGGCCCACCCTTATTTGGTTTGGCCTCACTATTACTAATAATATCTTAAAAAAATCCACGGACCCGGGGTTTGGACTTGAACATGTCTTTGTGGGGACACGAGCAACCCTTAACACATTCTTATGATCACATGAACCGGGGAATAAGAAACAAGCAAGACCAGTAGGCTGCACTCTTGGGAATGATGCCATAGGTGAGTGTCAGCCACGGGCTTGGGAGAGTTCTGATTGCTAGACATTTGCTATAGAGAAAACAGAATCCCCACTTCTGCAGTCATGGCATTTCCTCAAGCCTTCAGGACAGATTGCACAGCTTGTTTCCTTTTTAATTACTTTCTAATACATATTCAGATATTAAATGCTTACAAACTTTGTCTGAGGCTTGCTTTCATTATTACCTGGTGGCGGTTGAGGGGTACAGCTTCCCCTTACCCTCCTAAACACTTCTTCTGTACCTGTGGTCATCTGCCAGGAAGAACCTAAAAACCATTCAGGTCTGCTCACCACAAGAGTTGCCTACATATACTTGGTCACTGAGATTATTATGAAGAATGAGAAGGCCACAGGAGAGAGAACTGGACAAGGTCCATATTTAGAAATGGCTGGAGAAAGACTGAAAACCAAATCAAAGGAGGAGAGCCAAAACTAAGTTGTCACAGAAACCAAGGGACTCAAAAGTTTCAATGAAAGGGTGATCAACAGTTTCAAATATTTCAGAAAGGTCTAGGCAATACCCAGACTGAAAAACTGCTGATTTCAACTATTAGTAGTTGACTGATGGCCTCACTGGGAGCTGAGGCAACATAAAGGGCAGCTGTAAGGGCTGAAGACAAATTTCAGTTCATTGGATAGTGAATGGGCAGTAAGGAAGTAGGAAGTTAGTGTGACTTGAGTAGTTGGGCTATTAGAAAATGAGGAAGGTGTCAGGTAAATGGAATGCACAAAATTGAAATTGTGGGGACTTGTATTTTTCTTTGAAGATGGGAGAGTCTTGAATATATGTTGAAGATGCCATTGAGAGGGAACCAAATCCGTGGAGCAAGAACTGAAGGCAGAAAGAAGATGGATCAAGTAACAGCAGAGGGAATCAGCGGAAAAGAATGGAGATGTAGGTAAGGTTAGACGGAAGTAGAGTGATGGGCTCTTTCTGATAGCTTCCACATTCACTGCAGATTGGAGGCAAAGAGGAGTGTGGGTAAGGTGACAGGGCTGGAGGAAGTTTGTTGTGGAAAATCTGGAGATGGGAAAGAGGAGGTCTAAGAATAGAAATAATAATTTGAGGTGAGAAAGCATTTCTTTGGAAAGTCTGATTCCTCACTATCTTCTTTTGATTCATCACACCAATCCTGCCTTTTAAATAAATGGAGAGCGACCACAATTGACTATTGATTGACAAGGATCTCAGTAAAGACAAGTCACAGGGAATATGTTTCCTTCCTTAAATGTCTTCCCTTGGATTTCCTGGGCAGCCAGCCCACAGCCAAAGGCAATTGTTAATGTGTTTCATGGTTAATATCTTTGCCAGAAGTGGTAGAAAGATCAATACTTATAAACTCAGCAATTATAGCAATATAAACACTACTAAATAGTAAATTTTATAACTCACCATAATACTCTAGTTTAATTCTTACAAATTAGTATACAAAAAAAAAAAAAAAAAAAACCTTTGCATTTAAACCAAAGAATCAATAATTCTATTGCATAGAATTATAACCTCTTTTTCTCTTTGACCTGAAGGGAACTCTGAAATAAATAAATCAGATTTCTTTTCGAGTGTTTATTTTTTATTATCATAAAATAAAGCTCTTCTTAAAAAACAAAGCTAAACAAAATGGCCTGATATGTGTACTATGCTTGGAATCTATGAAACATATTTTAGAATTTTATTGATGTCTGTTACCTAAAACAAGATTTTATGTTTGGAATGTATAGAGAATACATAAAAGGTATTTGGGAAAAGATTTGAATATATATATTAATTTACTCCAAGGGAATGGTGCCATTAGTACCTTCCAAACCTTTCATCTCTTCAAGGAGAGAGGCACTGTGTCCTTAGCTGTTACTGGGCATCCTGTTTATCGCTGACATCCTTACAAACCTGGAGGTATTGTGCTTCCCACATCCCAGTAGACACGTGTACATGTACTAACATCCTGTGTGGAAAGGCATTTGAGACTCTAACATCACAACACTGTGTTCTGTGAAAATGTGGGAGAATTCTCTCACACCACTTCAAACAATTGGCCATCACACCTTTTTGAAGTTCATAAAAAAAATGTTGGTTTTCAAAGACTTTTCCAATAAAGGAACAATAAAGGCTAGAATTTTCACACAATCATTTTAGTGAACGTTGCTAGATATGGACAAACACAAATGCTTTTTTGTCATAAACAGCTACCTAAGAGTCTTTGCTGGAGATTTGAAGAGAATGCCAGAATAAAAAAATAAAAATTAAAAAAAAAAAAAAAAGGCTGGGCGATGATCTAATTTTATTGTGTTTTTTTTTTCTTCAAGCCAAGCAGCAGAACCTAGATTCATTAAGGGGGAGAAAAAAAGAAAAGAATATGGAGATGAGCATCCTTGAAAATGTTTTTCAAATACTAAGTTCAGAAATATCTCCAAAAACCACTCTACTGTATACACAACCTTTTTCAGATTCCCTACCTGGATTCCAACACAAGGATATGTTATTCCTGAAGCATACTTTTGGCATACAAAAATAAAGCAATTTACTCCTTCAGGAAATTACAACCTATTTAGAAAAGTGTTTGGTCTCCATAAGCCAAGGAGCTAAATGAGATTTTGACTCTGAAAACAAGTGCTCCTTTACCTAAGTATTTTTTCCCATCTGTACAAACCCCGCTGCAATGCCTTCCCTCTCTGAACTGGTCCTAGAAACAAGAAGCCACAAACCTGCAATGAGAGGAAATAAGTCATCCTTACTCCAAAATTAAAGTACCTATTCCTGCCTTACAGTTTATCAGATGTTTGGCCCGGATGCTGATTGTTTTAAAACTCTGTCTAAACATAGTATATTTCCTAAAGGAATGTTAGCAAATCAAACACTTGCTTCTAGTGATAACATCCTAAATTTAATTAACATAGCAAAGAGACTGGAGTAAACAGACCCAGTGCTCATCAGTATATATATATATCCCAAGTTAGATAAACTTGTGACAAAATAGGATTTATACTTTTTACTGTAATTATTATCAGCCATAGCAAAGGTTTACCTCGTGTTAAGTTCTTGTAAGTAAGATATACGAATTTTCTAGTTGGCCACATAAAGTCATTCATTACCTATTTCTCTAGTTCCGGAAAAGACTATGTATATGCCAGTGAACAAAAACGAACACACTTGGTTCAACAAATAAATTTGAGAATTAATTCACTCAGTTTTTCAGAACCCTGTCCTCTATCCCTTCTTACACATACTTGCGTTTTGGTTTTCTTAGTGAAGAATAACGTTTAGTGATGGAAACTTGTCTAAGCCACAATGTTTATTTTCTCAAGGTTGTTTTTATGCTGTAAACTGAAAAGGAATCCATTCTTCTGGATTGAAGTTTTTGCCTTTGGGGATTATGACAGTTTTGCTCTAATTTTTTCCCCTTTATTTTAAGTTCTCCCGTACTTTCAGCCTCTTCCTGAATGGAGAATAATTATTTGGCTGAAATGAATTTTCAGCACATGACCAAAAATTTTTTTGAAGAAGCTGAAAATAACACAGGAAATACTAAAGGGCTAATGGGCCAGATTCCTACAGTTCCTTCGACTTACAGAAGAAAAATAAATGGAACAATGTGTCTGGTAAGGGCTCTAAAGATATTTTTAATGAAATATAAATGTCAATCCATCGGGTTAACACCGCAGTCTGGAGTGTATTTTTGTTAATTGGAGAAGGATTTTAATAACGTAGATCAGCAAAGCACCCTTTAGTACTTTGGCGTTGTCTTAGGGAACTAGGACTTTCAAAGCATTGATTGTGCAATGGCAGATGAGTAACTTAAGAAATTATGAGCCCGAATTCTGGAAAACACCACTGGGTTCAATAAATATTATGCTTTTCTTCTTCCATCTCTTTCAACATATCTGCATAGACTTCTTGGTTTGAAGGTCATCCAGCTGCCCTGTGAGTAACCACTGCTAATCTTTCCTATGATTGATTTTATTTTCCTCTTTTCATTTAATAATCCACACAGAATTTTGGACTTTTGTTTACCCTGGTTTATTGTAAGATCTGATGAGGCAATGGTAACACAACCACAACATAAAATTTAAGAATGTTGCCTTTTATTCAGTTAGCCCTGGCTGCTAAAATAAGCTAGATGTAGCTACAAGAGTCACTTGTAGTCAGACTATCTATTTCCTAGAAAGGTGCTCAATGGATATGGTCTGATATATGAAATGTCATTAATAGTTGGCAAGAGCCATATAAATGGAATCATATACAGAAGCCAAATGACTTTAAATTTCTTTTAAATGATTAGGACTAATGTTTCTAGTGCAAGAAAGAGAGCACAATGTATTAGGCAAGAAAGAATAAAATGTTAACATATAATCCTTAGGCCACTTGAAAAATGCCTACAACCTTAAAAAAGTATTTTTTGTCACAACAGTTTTCTTTTTAATT
The DNA here is from genome assembly GCA_026826555.1 of Tolypeutes matacus. Taxonomy (NCBI): domain Eukaryota; kingdom Metazoa; phylum Chordata; class Mammalia; order Cingulata; family Chlamyphoridae; genus Tolypeutes; species Tolypeutes matacus. The sequence continues at coordinate 10,507,413 of JAKSZT010053888.1, forward strand.
AACTTGATTTTAAGTTGAATTCTAACCCTGAAAAAAAATTCAACTCAAAAGATTAGTTTTAATATTCATTGTTTTTTTTAAAATTTGTTAATAATAAATTCATATTTGATACCAGGTTCTCAGTTCAGTCCTGCATCTAGTATTCAGAGATATTGCTAATAGGCAAAAGGTTGATCCTTATATTTGCCTTCAGGTCATTGAGTCACTGAGCAATCATTACATACCTATTGTGGGCATTGCCCCAATGTCTTGGAAACTGGGTACACAGGAAGTAAAAAGACAAAGTTCTGTCTTTGAAGAATTTCTAAACTCCTGGGCATAAAAGAATAAGGAGCCTTAACTGATTTTCCTCTAATAAGCTCTTAAATGCTCCTCACATTTTTCCTCTTTTGCTCAGCATCTTCCATGGGTCTCTGTAGCCTCTCTCTACCCAGCCTAAGACCCAAGGCTCCAACGACCACACATTAGTTGATGTGTTTGAAACTCTATTTCTTGTCCCAAACCCTTGCTCAAGCTTCAGGGTTGTGTTTTCCTTTGCCTTTTTGGGTATATCCATGTACCTATCCCATAAAGTTTTTCAAAAATTGCAAGTTGATACATATTCTCTACCCTCTCCAGTCTGTTCATTCCATTTTCTCTAAGCCTGTTAGTGGTTCACAAATCAGGAAATTTGGAATCCTCTTTTTAATTCACATCACATCAATAAGATCTATCCAGTCTCCTTCCAAATATCTCTCTAACGTTTCAAGTACCTGCTGCAGATTTCATCCTCTTTCATTTGAACTATTTAGGCAGGTTCCATATTGGTCTCCCGGCCTCTAGTATCTCTCCAATACTAGTATCTATCTGAACACTTGTCATCTGAGTTATTTTTCTAAAACTCAGATATGGTAGGTCATTTAACTCCCATGACAAAAAAGCTTTTGATGGCTCCTGTGTACCTGCACAATAAATTTCAAAATCTTTATCATATTATAGTCTCTTTCCTGCCTAGGAATAGCTTATATATCCAACTACTTCCCCTGCTCTCTGATTTCCCAGAGATCGTACCTGCTTCCATTCTACAGAATCCCAACTTCTGAGCACATTATAATTACTTGTGGGGCTTCATAAAAATGTACATTCCAGGGTCCTTGAACTAGAATTTTTTAGTAGAGTTTGGGAGTCACTCAATCTCACTATTAATTTGCTCTGGAGTTCTGTCTTTGGGCTCAGCCTTCACTCTCCTTGACTTTCCAGCAAATTTCCACTATCCTTTAAGATCTTGTTCAAATATACTCTCTCAAAATCTTTCCTGTACATACCCAGAGAAGAAACCATACCTTAGTCACTATGCCTAAGGCACTTTAAATATTATACAAGTACATAGATTTACAAATTACTTATGTAAAACTATATGTCTTATCCTCCTTGTCTGTTTTATGATTCCTTTAGTATTTATCACTATCTGACATAAAATATATTTTACTTATTTCTTTAATTTGTCTCTGTTCACCAGAATATAAGCTCCAGTGGGCAGAGATTTTTTTTCCCCCAACTCTTTATTAATGAGGTATGTAAAACATAAAAAAATTTTAAGGATGGCACAATGAATCATCTTATAGTGACCCCTAGAATCAATGATTATTAACATGTTGCCACTATTTGCTTCATCTACTTAGCTAGACATCGATATAGATATATACTTTCTAAGTTTATAAAATAAGTACAGATAACATCTCCTGATTATCTCACAAATAAGATCACTTGGTCACAAAGAAGAACCCAGGAAGGATTTTTGAAGGTTCAGTTCAAATGTGTGTCTACTGTTGAAGATGGCTATATACTCTAGAAAAAAAAAATTTTTTTTTGAATCATTTGGAAGTAAGCTGTATACACCTTGATGTCTCTTGTTTAAATATTTCAGCATGCATCCCAAAAGAATAAGATCTTTTACACAACTACAATAATTATCACACCTAAAAAATTAATTAAAATCCCCTCATATCAGTCAATATCAAATCCATTATCAAATTTCCCTAATTTTCAATACTTAGGGTTTCTGTATGTTTTCTTCACTGTGTAAACAGCCCAAAAATTGCCTGGCACAAAGTAAGCATTCGATAAATAATTTATACCCCTGACTAAATTATGAACTTTTTGGTGTCAGAAACTGTATTTTCACCTTTTTATACCAAGCTCCAACATGGTACCTGGAACGTGATTGGAGGTTCACTAAATGTTTGCAAAATATAATTGAAAGGAAGGACATCTTTGATAAATTATAATTATGAGAGTTGAGGTGCCACAGAAATAAGGCATAATCAGAAAGGAAATATGTCAGGAAGGGACAGGAAAGCTCAGGTGTTTGGGTCTAAATCTTAAAGGAAATGGGTATCACTGAGCATGGCACAGAGGACTCTCTGTTCCACAGATAGAGAAAATCTCCACTGATTGTAGGCAGCTATGTCACTAATAGAAACTATTTGTCACAAAGGAGAACCTATGAAAAACAAAGAAAACCCAGTTTGTGTCCCCACTGTTGAAGGAAGCTATGCAAGAGCATGCCATATGATAGAGAAATAACAAACATTTCCATGAACAAGAGATGACAAGTACATTCAAAATATTTTTTATCAAAATAAAAAGTAAAATCTGAAATTAAAATATACTGTGGGGAAGCGGCTGTGGCTCAATCAGTAGGGCTCCCGTTTACCATATGGGAGGCCCCAGGTTCGGTTCCCGGGGCCTCCTGGTGAAGGCAAGCCCGCCCGCACGGCGTGGTTAGCTGACCCAGCGAGCACAAGCAGCAAGGGGGGGATAAATGAATAAATAAATAAAATCTTTAAAAAAAAAAAAAAAAAAAATATATATATATATATATATAGTGGGTTTTTTGTTGTTGTTCATTTTAAACTGATTTCTTCATACCATCCATTTAGGTCCAGTAGGTTTGGTTCCTACTGGTGTTGTGGACTCTGCCCTAACCTGGGAGTCAGAAAATCTAGGACCTACCGCTGGTCTAGCCTGGAGATAGCTGGGTAAACCTCTTGTCATCACACTTCTGGGTCTTGGTTTCTTCTTCTTTTAACTTAAGAAACTGAATTAAAAACAGTAATTTATAAATTGTGTTGGTAGCAGAACATTTTTTATGTATTTTTTATCGTTAGTATTGTCAAAATTCAAAATGTAAACAAAGGTATAAGGGAAAAGTCTCACCCATCATCTCTAAGCCTCAACAATGCTGTTTCCCACCCTGGAGACAATAATGCTCCCAGTAACTTATGTCTCTTTTCTGGAATATTCTAAGTATAAATAAATATAAAATATGTCTTTCAGATATGTATGTATACATATTATATGAAATAGATAAAATGTATATATCCACATAGATTTTTTTTCCTTTCTTTTTTCTTTTTCTCTATTTTTTATTTTTTTACAAAATTAGGCCCACATTATTCACATAGTTCTGTGACCTGATTTTCACACTTAATGATACGTCTTAGAAATACAATCAGTATATAGATTACTAATGTTTTTTTTATGGCTGTATGAAAATATATTGTATGGATGTACAGTGATTTATTTAACCAGTCTACTATTAGTAGACATTTAGGTTAATTCAATCTTTTGAAATTACAAACAATACTTCAGTGAATAAATTTTTATATATATTGTATCACACAAGAATGTTTCTAGATACAGTTCCTGAAGTGGAATTATTGAATGAAAGAATATGTGCATTTATAGTTTTTATAAATATTGCCAAAGAGAAGTTTCAGCAATTTACATTCTCAGTGAAAATGTATGTACAAGAGCTTATGTTTCTCCACATTTGTGCTCATACAGTATATAATGAAACATTTTTATATATGCAATTTGAAAGCAAAACATGTCATCTCGGTGTCATTTTAATTTTCATTTCACTCATAATAAGTAAGTTGAGTGTCTTTTTATAGATATAAAATCTTTCTTTTTTTTAGTTTTCCTTTTTTATTAACCATGTGTTCGCATCCTTTGAATATTTTCCAGTCAGAATGTTGCAGACTATTTATTATACTAATTACATATTAAGAAAATTAATTTGAGTTCCAAATATTTGTCTCCAATTTATTATGGTCTTTAGATGTTTTATACAGTGGATTCTGCCTTATTCAAATTTATCAATATATCTTTATTGTCTTCTGGATATCGTGTCATACTTAGAAAGGCCTTCCCCACTCCAAGTCTATTTTAAAGACTCCCACATTTTTTTACAGTAAAATTCTACAATAATTCACTTATAAAAATGTTATCTTGGATATAATGTGATTGGCCATGGGTTCATATCTTCATACTCAGCCCCATTTTCAAATAGGGATGGACTAAATTTCTGATTTCCTGCTAAGTGTGGGTTGAGGCACAAAGAAGATGACAGAGTAGGGGAAGGGAATAGTAGGCAACCCTTTAATCTCCCCAGGGGAATATGACAAAATGGGTGTACCTACTCATAGGAGCCCTGGAATTGCTGCTGCCAACCAAAGGCCAAGAATCTTCTCCATTAATATTTAAGAGGACGTGAACTATGGCCATGAGGAGGCCACAAACCTCAGCAAGGCTGAGCCAGATACACAGAAATTTTACCCTAAGCTGCACAGGCTTACTGTTTTGGTCATGTCATTAAGCTCACAGTAATGCAATCCCACATTTGAAATAATTGAATTTTAGGATTCCACTTGTTTTATGATAGGATTTTGCTGTGGTATGTTACAGCAACTTCTGCTGCTACTGCTGCTTCTGCTTCTTTACATTTCAAACTTTGAAACATCAGGAATTCATCTTGTTGTAAAGTATGAAGTCGACATGAATTTGATCTTTATCAGCTGGTTTATCAGTTAGGATTCTCCAGAGAAACCGAACCAACAGGATATATGTGTACATTAAGAGATTTATTATAAGAAATTGGCTAATGTGATTGTGGAAGCTGACAAGTCCAAATTTCGCGGGGCAGGACTGCAGATGGAAAATCTGTTAAGACTTTAAATCTTTCATCAGAATTCCTTAGGCTGGAAGTAGGAAAAAGTAGAGAGTGTCGTATTGAGGCAGAATTTCTTCTTATTCTGGAACCCTCAGTTCTTTGCACCTAAGGTCCTAAAGTATAATCTACTTTGCTTAAAGTTCACAATAAAATTAATTGTCACAGATGGATACCAAATGTTCCCAATGCCATTTATACCTAAGTAAATAATCAATATTTCCCCAGTGATACAAAAATGCCACTTCAGTCACATACTATATTCTGAATGTTTGATTTACATGTACAATATATATGTATATTATATTTTTTTCTAGAATGCCCACTTTGTCCATTGATTCATCTGGTCATGTAGCTGTCCCACTGTTTCAGTTCTTGTATTTTATAATATGATCTAAGAGCTTGCAAAACTATTCCAATACCCACCATTAATTCTATTTTTCCCCTGTTATTTTCCTGGCTGTTCTTATAAATTTTTCCCAATGCTTGTTATCAGCTTGTTAGTTTCAAATCCTATTTTTTATCTGAATCACATTAATTTATAGATTATACCTTAGTGAGAAGTGGTATATTTGATGTTGAGTCTTATTATTTAAGAACAAAATATGTTTTCCTATTTCTTAATGCCTCTTTTTTGAGGGGGAGAGGTAGTTTCCTCAAGAGCAATTTGAATTTTCTTCTTGCACTATCATGTAAAGTTTATTACTAGCTACTTCATCTTTTTTGATGGTATTGAAATAGGGTCTGTATTAGTCAGGGTTGTCCAAGGAAACAGAGCCTACAGGATATAAGAATTTTTCTAGGAATAGGCTTCTGCAACTGTGGGGATTGGCAAGTCCGAATCTCATAGGGCAAGCTGCAAGTTGGGAACTCTATCGATGTTTTCAATGAATTTCCCAGGAAAAGCAGGCTGACTGAAGTAGAGATGGAAATTCTCCCTTCTGACTGCTGAAACGATCAATTCTCCCTTTAAAACCTTCAACTGTTTGGATGAGACTTCACTCATGGCTTAAGGCTGCTATCCTTTGATAGTAGATGTATCAGCCACAGATGCCATCAACTGACTAATGGTTTAAATCTACAAAATAGCTTCACAGTAACAATCAGGCCAGGGCTTACTGGACCAAACAACTGGACACTATAACCTAGCCAAGATGACACAAGATCTTAACCATCACAGGGTCTTTTCTCAAATATGTTTTCTAACTGGTTGTTGTTTAAATGAGAACTGTTGATTTTGTTCCAGAAAAGTTAATGAATTTGCTTATTATTTTTAAAGGTTGTTTTTTTTTTTTTAAGTAATTCTCTTGAGTTTTCCAGATAGACAATCAAATTATCTACAAATATTGGTAACTTTAGCTCTTCCTTTTGTATATTAATAACTCTACTCTGATTTTCCTTTTATCTAATAGTCAGGCAAGGACATCCAATTCAATGTAAAATAATAACAATTATAGTGGGCATTCTTAACTTTAATGCAACTTGTTCTAGTGTTTCACCCTTATGCAGGATCCTGGATTTGGTGTTGAAGTAAATTTACTTTTTTTTTTTTTTTTTTGTCATAAAGCATCCACCTATTTTAAGAATTTGATCTATTTTAAGAATTTGATCAAAAATGGAGTTTGACTGTTATGAAAATATCTTTTCATTATCTTTGAAAATACTGAAAAATTTTTTCTAACTCTGCTAGAATTAGTTTTGGCAAATACATTTTCCCCAAAAATTATCCCTTTTATCTAGATTTTCAAATTTATTTGCATGGAATTGAGAATTGAACAAAATAATCTCATAGGACTCCTATAATTTCCTTTTTATTGCTGGTTATTCCCTACTTATTTCTTATTTGGGTTATTGTGCTTTTTTCCTTTCTTGACTGAGTTAGATACAGGTGAATCTATTTTTTTTTTCCCTTAAGAACTAACAAATTGAGTTCTTTTTCAGTTCTATCATTTTCTGATTTCTAATTACAACCCTCTCACCCAGACTTTTTAACATTAACTTCTTCCTTATGCATTATTTGAGTTTCAGTTTTTACTTTCTGGGGTCTATAATGTCCTCCTTCCCTTGCCCTGCTAAAATTCTACTCACATGTCTGCAACTCAGCTCAGATAATATTTTCTCCAACTCCTCCAGCATAGGCAGGCATGCCTCATCTTTACTTACATAGCATGTGTGCACAGTTAATCTGTGGCATCTTTCATATATTATCTTAATTTTCTGTATAGCTATTTGGAACCAAGAGCTGTGCCTTATTTCTCTAACATACTGCTTGTAATATAATAGAACTCTAGAAATGTTCAATAATCAATCAATAATATAGTAATCTCAATGGGCATTTACAATGCTTATCTTTCTTATCCATCATTTTAATCTATATCTTCAATCTTTATTTATATAGCTTAAAATTCAGTGAAATGGATTTGATCCTTTAGACAGTGAAAGCTGTTCACAGAGAAGAAGCTCTTTAGATTACAGATCAGTTATTTCCCAATATATCTTCCTACTTTGGAAAAAATTGAACTAAATTTATTCTCTTTTTATATGGAATGTGTCGAACTGTGGAACTGCTAATTCAAAGTGGACTGAATTCCATCAGGCTATTTTGCAAAAAATTAAATTTTTTAAATCATGTACTCTCTTTGGCCTAATTTTCTTTAACAATATATTTTACATTCAGGGCCATTCTTAACTGTAGGTGAAACAGACCTCCCATCTATACAACATGATTTCAGAAGTATCATGAAAGCTTCTCTATTCCCAATATATCTTTTTTCAAATCCAGTTTGAGATACATTCTATTGACTAATGATCCCTTTTAACTCTTAAAGTAGAATGCTTTGAAAAATAGCAAGCATTATCAAATAATCAAAAAATATATAGAGATCATCTACTTATAAACCTGGTTTGAAGATTAAATCTACTGGACTCTGTGATAGGCTAATGTGTCAACTTGGCCAGGTAATGATGCCCAGCTGTTTGGTCAAGCAAGCACTGAGCTAATTGTACTGCACAGATATTTCATGGACTTAAATCATCAGTGATTTGATTACATCGAAGGCTGATTACATCTACAATCAACTGAGGAGATTACCTTCAGCAATGAGAGAAGTCTAATTCAATCAGTTGAAGGCCTTAAAAGAAGTGATTTCAGCATTCAGAGACAGTTCCCATCTCTACTTCAGCCAACCAGCTTCTCCTGGGGTATTCAGGGAAGACCTTCATCGAACTTCCTGGACTGCAACCTGCCTTGTGAAATTTGGACTTCCATGAGACACAGACATGTAAGACAATTTTTTTAAATCTCATGATATTTACTGGTATCTCCTGTTTCCCTAGAAAACTTTGACTAATACAGATTCTTTCCATGGAGTTTCTGGTTATCTGGGAATTGAGGAAAGAAAATTAAGCAGCATTTTGAGTGAAAGGGGGTAGGAAAGGTAAAGCTAAGGGTATGAAAGTTTTCTTTCCCTAAAAATTTGCTCATCACTATCATCTTTTTAGCCCAATGGGCCAAGCACTGTATTAATGTAAATTCCATAGCATTTGGTCAAAAACCTAAATAGCATTTATTAAATTTAACATTTATTGAATGCCTACTTGTGCAGGTACTGTTCTAAGGGCTTGTGATACATCACTGAATCAAACAGACAAAAATCCTTAGCCTATTATAGTTTACATTCTAGTGGAGAAAGTCAAATAATAAAGAATCATAATAAATGAATTATATAGATTTTTAGGAGGTGATGAATGCAAAAAAAAAAAAAAAATAGGGCAGTTTAAGGGAAATATCAACAGTGCCAGGGGTGAGGCAGATTATAATTTTTAATGAGATGGCCAAGGTAAACCTCACTGAGCAAAGGCTTAAGTGTTAAGGAAACTGCCCATGTGAATATCTGGAGTAAAAAATATCCTTAGTGTAATGAATAACCAGTGCAAAGTCACTAAGATGAGAACATGTTTGGTATGTTCAAGAAGCACAGGAAGGCCAATGTTGTTGGAAGTAAATGAGCAAGGAGGAAAGTAGAGTAAGGAGACCAGGTCAGAAACATACTGAGGGTGAGAGATAGAAGGTGACCTCATAGGAATTGGCTTTTACTCTGAGTGAGATATGCAGCATTGGCTTATGGATCAATCTGAGTCTATGTTAAGAATATACTACATGGGAAGTGGCTGTGGCTCAATCAGTAGGGCTCCCGTTTACCATATGGGAGGCCCCGGGTTCGGTTCCCAGGGCCTCCTTGTGAAGGCAAGCCCGCCCGCACGGCGTGGTTAGCTGACCCAGCGAGCACAAGCAGCAAGGGGGGGATAAATGAATAAATAAATAAAATCTTTAAAAAAAAAAAAAAAAGATTATACTATAATGAGGCAAGGAGACCAATTATGAAACTATTACAATAATCTAGGTGAAAATGATGGGTTTGGGACCTGTGTGGGGAGAATTGGTAAGAAGTGGTCAAGTATATTTTAAAGATAAAGTGAGCAGTAATGACCAATGAATTAGACATGGGGTATGAGAGAAAGAGTAGAAGAAGTATGGTTCCAGAATTTTGGACCTGGAATCATCATCTAATGATAAGGGAAAGTCTCCAGATGGAGTTGCTTTGGGGGAGAAGACCAGAAGTTCTATTTTAGACATAATGAATTTGAGATGTCCATTAGCCTTCCAAATGGAGGATTTCAGTAGGCAATTTGATATTTAAGTCTTGAAGGTCTGGGCTAGAAATATAAATTGGGAGTCAACAACATATGGGTGGTATTTAAACTCACTAAGATTGGTTGATATTCCTAAGAGGGGGGATGTAGATAGAGAAGAAGAAAAAGAACTAAACTCTGAGAGACTACAATAATGAGAGTTTGGAGATAAGTGGAGAAAACTGGGAGGAAACCTGGAAGGAGCAACCAGTGGTCTGGGAGGAAAACGAGGAAAGAGTGGTGACTTCAAAGTTAAGAGAAAAAAGTATATGTAGAAGAAAGGAGGTTATTAACTATGTCAAATGCAGCTGATACATTGGGTAAGCTGAATCCTGAGAATTGACCATGGCATTTTAGCAGCAAGGATATCATTGGTGATCACAGAAAGAGTGGATAGCATGGGAAGAGGTTTAGGAAGGAGAGGGAGACAATGAGCTTAGACAACTATTTGAAGTTGATACAACGATTATGTCAATTTTACAGAGGCCCAAAACATCTTTGTACTTGCCCAAGGAGACATAATAGTAGCTAGTAGAGCTGGAACTTGAAACCAGGTTTGTCTGAATCCAGAATCTGTTCTTTTCACCACCATCCTATATAGCTTGGGGTTTGCCCTGCTCACAGATATAATAATTCAGTGAAGGAAGAAACATAGGCTACAAGTGGCCATTTATCTTTTATCTTCTGTGTTTTCCCACCAAGAATTCAGACCAGTGATCCTACAACTTCTCCCAATCTAAATTCTCCTCTCATTTTCTAGTTCTATCCTCTCTGTGTCCTTCTTACCTCACTTGTGCAATCATTTATCCTCAGTCATCTGATTCATCCTCTTTAAAAAAAAAAAATTCTTGTTTACCTCCATGTCTAATTAGCATAGTGACTGTTTCCAGGTCACTGAATACATGTTTATTTCCCATTTTCCTTGTAGTCAATGTCTTTGAGCCCATTTCCTCTACCCAGAAGAGTCCGCCCACTATTACCTGTAATAAATCCACCACTGATCCTGGCTGAGAGGATCATGTAGGTGGAAAATGGAGAGGATACTCTGTCTGTGTATACATGAAGTTAGGATGTGCAGGGTGGAGGGAGTGGCAGGAAATAAGAACTCCAGAGTAAGTTAAATTTCTAGTAGTATTCCTAGCAGGGTTGGCAGAGAATGGATCCAAGGGTAAAAACAAACGATATAGTCCATAGCATGACAAAGAAAGGAAGTGGAAAATAGGGATTCAAGCCAAAAGGCTGACAGGACACACAGAGAAGTCAAGACAGGGAGTGGAGCCTGATAACCACAGACTAGGGCCAATTAAACTGCACAGAAGATGGTGAGAATGAGCCTAGCAGCAAAGATGACTTGACATGAAGTGTCCTGCTTTTACTTGTCTCATCATGGCATATCTTCGAGTGGCTTTGTCTAATTTGTTCCATGAAGTACTATCTGAAAACTCCTCCTCACAGTGGAAATTCATAGTCATAGTGACAAGCTCCGTATAAACAGAGCTTGTATTTTACAATGCATTCTGTTCTGAATCACATGAAACATCGATTTCTACACAGGTGCTATTACTTTTATTGACAGTAGTCCCAGTTCTAATATACATCTTTGCAAATTGCTTATCTGCCTATGGCTCATTTATGCATTTTTCAGCTTGTTTTTCAGATACTGAGCTCCTCCATGTGTATTGTTGGCCCTATCTCAATGAAAGCCCATGACTCATTGTTTGTGACTCCTAATAGTGCTCTGAAGTTATGTGAATTAGTCTTAATATGGTGCTTTCCAATTATCAGTATAAGCCCTGCCTGCTGAGAGCTTTGTTTTATTTCCTTCCTAGTACTTGGAACTCCCTTAATTGGGAGCTGATAACTTCCACAGTGGAGCATTTTATGTCAGGGAGAGAAAATTGGCCCAATGGCAAGCAAAAGAACAAAACAAATTGGCTCTGAATAGAAGCTGTACTGTGAAAGACATTACTACAGAGAAAAGCAGAGATTTTGTAGATAAAAAGTTGCTTGCTTGCTTCATTCTAAAGCAATTAACTTGACCCTCTAATTATAGGTCATAAATGAGGATGACAGCCTTAGAGAAGAAAGTTTGTTGATAGACAGTGTCTTAGTTTCCTAGGGCAGCTATAACAAAATACCACAAACTGGGTGGCTTAAAATGACTGGAGGTAAGAAGGTTAAAATCAAGGTGTCGGCAGGACCATGCTCCCTCGGAAAGCTCTAGGGAAGAATCCTTTTGTGCCTCTTCTTAGCTTCTGGTGGCTCCCAGTAATCCTCGGTGCTTCCTGGCTTGTAGCTGCATCACTGGAGTCTCTGCTGACACCTTCACGTGGCCTCCTTCCCTCTGTAGATTCCTGCCTGTGTGCCTGTATCGCTCCTCTTATAGACACCAGTCACTGGTTTTAGGGCTCCCCCTAATCTAGTATTACCTCATTTTAACTAATTATAACTATAAAATCACTATTTCCAAAAAGGTTACATTCTGAGGCTCCAGATGGACATGAATTTGGGGGGACACTAGCAATCCACCATAAGGAAGGTGGAGATCAGAGAACTTACTCTCTCTCTTCTCTCAAAGTGATAGGAGAAGCTTTGTCCATTCACAATCACATTTGTCTCCGAGACTAACTTACTGCACCAGAAAAAGAGAATTGGATTAACTAAGAGGATGACATGCAAGGTCACTACCAAGAGCTTCTACCATATCCTGGTGAGAGTGTCATTTTATGTGCTGACATAATACAGTATTTAAAAGATTTTATGAACAGATAGCATCTGAAAATCTGGAGAAAAAAAAAATGTGCCTAGAGTTGAACTATCAGGTTTAGGAGACATAGAGACAATGGTCTAAGTAATTCACTTATATGGGAGAACAGATATGAAGGACAACTTATTTAATTGGTAAAGTATTTAGGAGGGCCTTGAAAGTGTGTCTATCATTTCCTTTTTTATTTATTGCTCTACTTCTAGTTACCATTCATTTATTTTCTCTGGTCATTTTTTCAGAAAGGAAAGTTTAATTTCTGCCAAATTTTTCATGCAGAATTATAGACTTTTTCAGAAGGACTCCTGTTTATCCTGGGAATACCATAAACTCTCATATTCACTAATAGTAATTGTTTTATATTCAGTTAATACTCCATTATCCATTCCCAGTGGATAATACAAAATTGATTTTTTATTTGGTGCTCTATTTTGTTTCTTCCCCCGAAAATTCATCTACTTGTGGTCTCTATCAAGATAATAAAATGAGGAGGCCAAATATAATTTAGCATTCAGGATAAATCTAGTCTGTAGCTTTGTCCTTTAGATATATTACAGATGTGACTGTAATTTATCAGTGGATTGATCTTGAATGGATATACATTACAGTCTACTTTAACAAAAATAGATCTATTTCTCCTTCCATCATTTCTTCCTTCTTCCCTTTTTTTTTTTTTTTTTTTGTTGTTGTTGTTGTTTTTTAAATATTCTTGAAGTTTCAACTATGGTCTAGACCAGGGGTTCTTAACCTTTTTTGTTCCACAAACCCCTCTGCCAGTCAGGTGAAAACCACGGGCCCCTTACTAAGTCCACACTACACTGTGTATTATTTAATAAATATATCACACCCGCACCAACATGTCCCCACAAGAACAATGTTTTTTGAATTTCAATTCAAGTTCATGGAACCTTGTTAGGAACCCCTGGTCTAGACACTGTGCTAGGTGCTGTAGATAAAGCTGTAAGCAAGAAGGACAGATACATTTCTGGTTCCCAGAGAGATGGCCAGTTTTAAAAGAAATCCTTATATAATACAGGTTGTCAGTGTCGCAATAGAAAAGTATAAGGAGACATATATTAGTCTATAAAGCAGGATGCTCTGAAGAAATGCCATAAGTTGGGATCTGAAGAACAAGAAGGATAAAGCCAGATGTAAGAGACGAGAGTCAAGGGTGGTACAATGGGCAAGATCATGAACAAGCATGGACTATTCCATCCTTCCCTGAACCCAAACCTGGAGAATGCCAGAGAATTAAAAAGGAAGTTGGTGGATCCCAGAACCTAAATTAAAGACTGTGAAAAGCTGCTGGAGAGCCAGAAAGTGACTGGGACAAGAAGTATGACTGAACAAGCAGGCTGGAGTAGAAGACAGCCAGGCCTCACAGAACCTGCTGGAAACTTTCTAGTTCTGTGTTTTCCCTCCTTGTTTTTTCTGTCTGGCTCAGTGCCTACAGAGCCATACTGGCTGGAGGGATGGGCAGAAAAGACCAGCTCTGGTCCCATGCTTGCCACAGGTGGCAGTTCCTCTGGGCATCACTGGAGCTTAAATGGATAGGAAGTCTAGAATAACCACCTGTAGCAGTTTGGTATTATTTATGAATTCCAAAAACAGATATTGGATTATATTTGTAAACTGGTCTGTTCTATTGGGTACATTAGATTGTATTAGATTCAGAGGTTTCACTCTTATTTGATTAAATTATGATTAATGCTTTGACTGGGCCACGTCAGTAGGATGTTGAGTCCCTGCCCCCTCGGTGGTTGGGGACTCACAGAGAAAACAACATGGCAGAAGAGAAAGTTGGAGTTTTGAGCTGGAGCCCTGGGAAGTAAACACAGAGAAGCAGATGTGTGAGGAAGGTGAGAAGCCTCCATTAGACATGGCAGAGGCCCCAGGAAGAGAAATGAGTCATTAGCCTGAAAGTCTACAGCTGGCCTTGTGGAGAGAGCAGAGCAGCCAAGCCTGGAAAGAAACAAGCCCTGGGAGAGAGATGAGAATTACCCCAGCCTACAGCTGATATTGGAAGAAGCTGGGACCATGGAGCCTTATGAGAAAGAGGAAGCCTGAATCCTTGCAGATGTCAGCAGCCATCTTGCTCCAACACATGGCAATAAGACTGTGGTGAGGGAAGTAAATTATGCTTTATGGCCTGATAACTATAAGCTTCTACCCCCAAATAAATACCCTTTATAAATACCAACCTATTTCTCGTATTTTGCATCAGCACCCCTTTGGCTAACTAATACACCACCTAATGCAGGAGGACTAAACGTTTCCCATCACCAAGCCCCTACCTAGTAGCCATGACAGGGAGAGGCAGTCCCCAGAAAAGAGCAGTGCCTGGCACAGGTTATTGGGGAGGTAAGAGTACAGGGCAGAGAATGCAATACCAGAGGCTCTCTCCCTACAGTATTCATATCCACACACACTGAAGCTGTCATTTTTCCCTTCTAATACACATTCACAGAAAAGGAAGATGGTGGTCCCAGGGAATATGAACACAAAGGGAAAAATAAACAGACATCTGTGGAGTACAATGCAAGCTCTATGAAAGGTGACAAGAACAATCTACCACGAGAAAGCAAAATTTGTGGACCTGATTGAAGAATTTAAAATACACATAATAATATCCTTTGCAAGGATGGAGAAAATATTGTAAACACCAAGCAGTTAAGAAGATCTAATTAGAGATACTGAGGATGAGAAATATCACTTTGAAATACAGGAATTAATCAGAGGTGGATAAAAGAAAGTATCAAAAATGATTTCAGGGAAGTTCACAAGTGACTCCTTTGATTAATATTAAGAGTCCTACACAAAGTGGAAACAAAAATTTTCCTACTGAATCACTAAATGCCTCTCTATATACATTTTTATTATTGTTGTTGCACTCTTTTATTTACAGAAAAACACAGAAAAAGCATTTCCATGTTCATTTGGCAAACTGGTCCATTCTTTTTTTTTTTTTTTTCTTTTTGGCTCAAAGAAATATCACAGATGGACCCTAAGATCAATCAGAAACTCTTCCCATTCATCAGCCATCACCGGTCCTGGAGTAGCCACAAAACTCAGACAGACAGCATCGCTACAGACAGAAAAAAATTAACAAGGTCCTCATTCACCTCGCAGTAAAAACCTGCTCACCGACAGGCAAGGGTGGGCAGGAGGAGGGAGTTTGTCTGTTCCAGGGGTGGGAGAGGGCACCTGGGACAGGAAGCAAGGAAGGGGAAGGGGTTAGACACCAATCATAAGTGAGAGAGAGATGGTCCTTTGGTTTTTCACCTCTTACCTTGCAGACGTAAGGCAGTGCAAAGACTACCATACCCCTCTCCCACTCCCATTCTAAAAGCTCCAGAAGTTGTGTGGTATTGGGGCCTCTCCCCTGTGCGTGGGTGCCGTGTGTGTGTGTGTGTGTGTGTGTGTGTGTTTGGGGTGTGGTACTTGTAAACACTGTCTCCTTCTACATGGAGACCCAACATCCGTGAGTCTGAATCGAGAGATGGGGTGGGAGCTGGACTACTTCACGCCCCTTCCTCCCCAGTGGTTCCCCTGCAAGCCAGTGCAAATTTCAGAGTCAAAAAGAGGCAGACGCACTGAGGGGAGTGGAGAAGGGGCGGGAAAAGGACACAGACAGGGCAGGAGGGGAGGGGAATAAGGCAACAGTTAAAAACGGTTTGTTTTATCAACCCCCAACGCCAAGTGCCCCCCTCTCTCCCGCCGCGCCCGCGCCACGAGAAAGGGCGAAGTCCCGCGCCTGGACCAGGCTGAAGGCGGGTCCCTCAGCTCCTCGCCGAGGCGGCGCTCCTGTCGCGCGCCTGGGCCTGCCCCTGCTGGCAGGCGTTCTAGGCAAAGGCCACGATGTAGGACTGAGATGGAAGCGCCACTTCTCCGATGGCGCCAGAGTTCCGCACCTTCACGTACTTGTGCTTGTCCAAGGCTGGGTCGCCCTGCGTGTGGTGCTGCATCCAGCGGGCCCCGTGACTGTCCCGGGGATACCCAGAAAGCTGGAGATCTCTTTGGTCTTCTGCATGGGGTTTCTGGCCAGGTCCGGGTAGCGCACCAACATGTACTTGCCCTAGAGCCGTGGGGGCCGCGTGAGGCCTGTGGTCGCGGCGTTGGCAAGGTCCTCGCACACCGAGGTCAGCTGCGTCACGTCCAGGTTGTAGGGCCTCCTGGCCGTGCAGTACCAGAGCCTCCAGGGTCGCGCGGCGAGCAGCCTGGATGTCCCGCGGGCCTCGGACCAGCTGGATTACCTTCAGTTTTAAGTGGGGGTCCTCCACCAGGGCCCGCAGACCGGTGACCTCAAGCACCCGCACCATCTTGATGGTCACGTGGCTGCGCTCGCGACAGGCCTCGGCCTCCAAGGTCAGGTTCAGCGGGCGGCTCTTGCGCACGCAGTCCTGGGGCCAGCGACGGAACATCGGGTTGGTTGATGTGGTTGGGGGGCGTCGGCTTGGGGTAGTTCTCCAGTGGAGGTGGCAGTAGTAGAGGCTCTGCAGCAGGTCACGGCTGGATCCCAGAATGATCCGCCGGTCGATGGCGCTCTCGCCCCGGATGAAACGGGAGATGAGCGTGTTCTGGAGATGGTAGAGGGGCTGGAATAGACAGATGTTCAGGTGCTGGATGAAGAGCTGGTCCACCAAGCAGGAGTCGCTGTGTGCAGTGGCCAGAATCACGACGTGGGTCTTGGCGCTTGAGATTATAGGCGAAGGTGGGACCCTCGGCTCACAAACGCTCGGCCAGCCCGGGGCAGGGGTGTAAGGACTTGGCGGAGAAGGACGGCCTTCCAGGAACAGCGCAAGGCTGGGTACCTTCATGGGGCTAATTCTCCACCTGCAAGCAAGGTCGTGGGTCAACGAGCTGTCAGCATCATCTCATTCAGGCCAGCTGGGCCAGGAAAGGTGGACAACTGTGTCATGCCCCCTCCGGCTGGTGGATGCGGTGAGCAGCTTGCTCCAGATGTGGACTGCTGTGCTCCTAGCCTGGAGTAGAGACAGGACCCAGGAGCTGCTGAGACGCTTCCCTCCCCAAGACCTATATAGCTCTCCAGGGCTGGCTACCGGCCTGAAAAGAGGGGTACAGGACATAGGGCGAGATAATCCCACTGATAGACAGTGACCTAGCCGGCAAAGAAGCTCTTAGCTTTGTAAAGGAAAAAGTGAAAGACTCTTTTCAACGCCACTCTCCAACACACATAGTTAGCTTTTCTTCTCCTTTAAAAGAACTTGTTTTTTCACATAAGATATATATTTTGGATATTTTCCATGTCAGCACATATAGCTCACCACTTCTTTTCCTTTTTTAAATGTGTTTTCTTGTGTCTGATTTATAATTTTAAAAAATATATAAGGGAGCTGACCTGGCTCAAGCAGTTGAGGGCCCACCTCCCACATGGGAGGTTGGGGGTTGGGTTCCCGGTGCACATTATAAAAAAAGCAAAGAATATAAAAGTAAATAGAATGAAATCAGAGTCCCCATTTCTATCTCTTTTATCCATTTACTCACACATGAATATATATATATAGTATGTGTGATATGTATGTGTGTATGTGTGTGTTTATTCCTATTATTGTGAATTCAGGGGCTGGAAAGATAGGAAAAAAGGCTTCCACTGAAAATGGGTAATAGAGAGGAATGCCATTGGTGTCCATTTCACATTGGTATATAAGTTCAAACTCTTGTGTCATAGCTTAAACATAAATGAAATGTAAATGGAATCAGATTATATATGGCCCTACAGTGTCATTTTTCCACTGAGTAATATTTCTTGGCAACCATCTCCCATCAGCATATGGAACTAACTTATAGTCTTGAAGGAGAATTCTCAGTTTTACCATTCCAGCACAGATAGCATCTAGGTCTTTTTGGAAGTCTATTAGTATGAACCATATACTAAAGATAAAACCATATGTTTGCTATAAAAATTTTTTCTGAATAAACAGTGTTAATACACAAATGTCTGTCTGGAGCAAACAGTAGCAAACTCTATACAGTATTTGAGTTGTCCTTGCTTTGGAATTTATGGAGTTTATTAATATTGCAGATGCTTTCCAGCCTCCACACAGCTCTTGGCCTTTTCAAATATTGTAGCTTTAAAACTAAAACAAATTATGGTTAAATATCAAGTAATTATTAATCTAAATAATTTTCTTCCCCCAAAAAAATCCCCTGAAGGACATATTCAGGGGTTTTTCACAAACACAGAGGAAAACCACAGATATGATAACTATTTAATTTTAATAATCATGGCAATCCAGACGTAGCCTTCTCCTTTCTTTCCATTATTTTCATTAAATTAGCCTGACTTCTTCTGTGAGTAGCTCTCTGGTTTAATTTAGTTATATTATTAATAACCCACCGTTTTTAGTAAAAAGAAACCATTTTTTCCAGTTTGTACTATTATTCTCATGAAGTTTTATATAATCACTGGAAAAAGTTGCAGATATAAATTATTTCAGTTTCATTCTTCAATTATATGTCTTTATTCCTTTTTTTTTAATGCCAATTTTTAAACAAGCTAGCATTATTTGTTAGATTTATTAAATCTCATCTTATTCAAAAACTTTCAAAAATTTTATACTGAATTTTTCTCAATTACTGACTTTTTCAGCCACTTTGTATGTGAAGAGATGAGAACAAAAGTAGGAAAGAAGAAACAAAATATAAAATATAGATGCAGAGTAATAGGGACTTTCATATGCAGTTCAGTGAGAATATTATCAAGTAAAAAAGATATACGGCTATCAATTTACAAATGGCTAAACAGAAAATAGTTAAGTTAATCCAAGGTTCATGTTGTCCTTCTTCAGATCAAAATAATTATTCCCCTGTCTTTGCTCCAATTGCACCTTACCTTATGGTTATTTTTGAGGCTCTCACTACTGCTAAATCTATGCTTTTGGTGAGAATGAATATCTTATTCTCCTTTGTCTCCTCACAATAGGACACACACAACACCTAGGGATACTCAGCACATTACCTGTTTAATTAACGAAGTAAGATATTCACAGTTTCTCCTGAGCATCATCTTCAGGCTGGGGCAAGAAAATGAGTACAATTTTATTCTGCAACATTTCTTCCTGGGGTACTAAACGGATCTGTGGATCCTCTAATCTTTTTTTATTATTATTATTTTGATTTTTTAATTTTTATTCATAAAGAAGCTTTAGATTACATAAATGTTACATAAAAAAATATAGGGGATTCCCAAATGCCCACCCTCTCCCCCTCCCACACTTTCCCACATTAACAACATCTTTCATTAGTGTGGCACATTTGTTACAATTCATGAACACATATTGAAGCATTGCTACTAACGGTGGACTATAGTTTACATTACAGTTTACACTCTGCCCTGTACAATTTTATTGTATAAGGGCAAAATGTATAATGGCCTGTATTTGTCATTGCAATATCATGTAGGACAATTCCCATGTCCCGAAAATGTTCCCATATTACAGCTATTTTTCCCTCTCTCTCCCCTCAGAACTTCTGGTGGCCACTGCCTTTATATCACTGATAAAACTTCTCCCAAAAAACATGGAATGCTTCATGAATTTGCATGTCATCCTTGCACAAGGGCCATGATAATCTTCTCTGTATCCTTCCAATTTTAGTATATGTGCTGCCAAAGCAAGCACTCCTCTAACTTTTGTGCTTTTAAGATCCCAGTTGACATAAATTCATTACCATCCTGCCATTGAGGGCACCAGTGTATCTGTTTTAGGATCTCAGGTTTAAAACAAAACAAAACAGAACACACACACAGTTTAACTCTAAATTGACTCTTTTATGTCAAATCAGCCTTTGGAATAATGAATAACTATAGTAATAACCTACAAAAACATCATCTTACATTTTGATGAGGGTTTCTGGTTTGTAAAGTACTTTCACCTATATTACTTTATTTCATCTTTATAATGATCCTTTAATGTAGATAAAGCAGGTATTACTCATCCCCACTGTTGACTTGGTTTTTTGCACATGAATGTCCTTACAAAATAAGCCTTATTATGTAAAGATATAGTTCCTTTAAACATAGAGTTTAATAGTCCAGCTTAAGCAAGTGATTTGTTTAAAGTCTCATAGAAGGAATTTATAGAGCAGAGCCTGGACCCCACATCCCAGGCTTTCTGATTCGTCATCGCCTTGTCATTCCCTTGTACCCCAGACAACCAATCTAGAAATCAGTTTTCTATAAGTTTTCTCTAGTCTCCCCTTTCCTTCTTCTAGCTCCCCTCATGAAACTTTAAACATACACATCTACTAGAGAAATTAATTTTTAAGTTCCCTGTAATCCAACTATATCACTTTTTTCTTAAACTAAATATACTCTTTCCTAGAAATTAAATGAAGCATCCACAGGTGATAGACGCAGCCCAGTACTAGCAGCAGCCGACACTAATATAGCGCCTGTGGTGGACCAAAGCACCCTTCTGGGTGCTCTAACAAATTAGCTCATTTCATTCTCACCACAACCTAACAGGCAGGCACTGTTATTAGTTCCATTTTACAGGTGAGGACACTGTGCAACAGAAAGGTTGAGTAATTGCCCTAATTCACACAACTATTAGGATTCAAATCCTAGCAGTTGAGCTCTGCCAAGTGAGTGCTATTAACCGTTCTGCTCTAATGCCTCTCTACTGTTACAGAAACATCAATTGTACAAAGTCAACATTGTGCTAGTTCAGCATCTTAGCAGTGAAGCAATAACATACTCCAGTGTACCTTTCATAAGGATCACCATGCCGTCACCAGTGGCTATATTTCTGAGCACAACTGGCTCGTAGCATCATTGCTGCTAAGAAAAAATATATGGAAAAAAGTCCCCTTTGAACTCAAAACCAGAGAATGAAATTGTCTGGTGTTGAAGTTAGTGACCAAAACGAAAAATCTAAGAGGAAAGGTGAAAAGGGGAATCCTGGCAACAATTTGTCCTGTTGACAGTTGTCCCTGACATTCTCATGTGACTGTATCCTCATTGGGTAATATGGTCCAATAAATACTTTTCTGCCAAAGCTAGTTTGCATGAGATTTAAAATGTCACTGGTACCCAAAAAGTCTTGAGTAAGAAATAGTGCCTTTGGTGATCTCTGCTCCTTTGTAGTAGCCCATTACCCCTTCACACATTTTCTCATAGAACAGAACCCAGTAGATGTGGGTTGATATTCTCCATCCACTCTCAGCTCCAGGGATGGGCCCTGATTGTTCTAAACTATTCAGCACATCCCATCCCCCTGGTGTACTGATTAGGTCAGAGATGAGCCCCTGACCCGGAGTAAAAGAAAGTCAGGATACCTGCTCGACTTTTGGGATTGGGCTGTTTGTTGACCAGACCTGATCTCTGATCAAGCCAGCCTAAATCCGACTGTACTCTCTGGATCTGAATCCCAATCCCACCACTTAACCTCACTGTGCCTCAGTTTCTGCATCTCTAAAATGGAGATACTTTTAATACCATCTTCAGAGAGTTTTTGAAAAGTATAAGTGAATTAATCCTTGTAAATCAATTAGAATGGTGCCTGACACATGCTAGTTATTACTATTGTTAAGCTCTAAATTGTCAGCCTTTGATTGAATAAATCCTCTTTTTTTTTTTTTTTTTTACCGGGAGGTCCCAGGGATCGAACTTGGGTCCCTCCATATGGGAGACGGACGCCCAACCAGTTGAGCCACATCCGACCCCCTCCTCTTTTTACTTAAGCTAGTTTGTGTTGGAATTTTTGTCTATTGGAAAAACAACAACAAATTCTTAACCGATGTAGGACTTAGAGAGGATAGGAAATTATTCTCTTTTCTCCCGTCTATAGCATCACACATATGTCTGTGTAAGTTGTACTTATATTCTTGCCAATTACTGCATGTGTGACTTTGCAAAAGTTATAAAACTTATTGGGACATTTTAAGGGAGTGCTAAAAACTCTTACATTCTAAAAATAAGCAGCAGATCATAAAATACTAGAAAAATATATACAGAATCTTTCAAATACATAAATTTGAGATGTTTTTGTTATTTGAATATCCTTACATTTTCTAACATTCTTTTTAATATATGCAAATTGTGAATCTATTAACCCAGACTAAAAATTTCAAAATAGCCATGGTGTCAGTTTGTACAGATCACAGAGAATTAATAAACACACTCTAAAGATCTTTAGATAGATCTAAAATATTTAGGTAGAACTTATTTTCAGTTGAACTTATTCATTTTGGAATACCAAAATACAAAGAACCACTGAAATCAAACCAATGTCTTTTATCATCTACTTTGTTTATTTGTTTTTGGTAATCTTTAAAACTTGAGGTTGTCCAGACATATTTTTTTTTAACTTCGTGTAAAAAGAAAGAAAGAAAAAAAACTTTCCAAGCTAAAACCTCATGAGCCATGTTTTATCCCCACAGAAAATGTTAATGACTTAGTAAAATACCCTAAATATAGGGGTTCATTTACATAGGGAATAAGGCTAAATGTAGTGGTGCAAAAAAGCACCACTATGACAAATGACAGAAAATTTGTCTTGAGATTCTGCCCAGTACATGCTAAGCTTGGTTGAGAACTACATAAAAACTAGATGGAGCCGGGCGGAGAGGTTTGAATAAACAGGGGCGTAGGAACCTAGGGGTAGGAATTTTCTCATCATTTTCATTGCCTTGTACTGGTTGCTCCTATCGCTACGTGAACACCAAGAATATGAAAGTTCACATAAAACTTCTTCCTACTAAAAGTGAAATGGGAGTTGAAGCTATATGATAAAGAAATTCAAAGTATGGGGAAGTTGGTTGCTTTTAGTGCATTTTATCTACATATATATTACAAAAAATTAGCATAAATAATGTTCTAAAATAATTACCCCAGCTATAAAATGTCTGAAATAAAAATCAATAGCTTTTTTATATTCCTGTAAAATAAAAAAACTATTTGAAAACATAAATTTACCATAACTCCAAGGCAATGAATCAGACACCAAAGGAAAAGATGAGACTGAACAGATAGGCAGGGTCTAGAACATGTAGAATTCACTTTCTCTCTCTCATTCCCACCTCTTCCCGCAGAGTCTTCTAATCTAGGATTTACCTTGCTCTTAAGCAGAGAACAAAGATACAGACCATATAATTTTGAGCTTCCAAAAGCCAAACATTCAAATTTCCCTACATCTGCACAAATTCTTTCCTCCTATTACAAGAACAAGAGCCCCTGTCCAAAGCTATACATTACCTCAACTCTGGATTTCAGCCCCTCTTATCTTACTGAATCCACTATTTAACTTGTTTTTATTATTTCTACCCTTGGTACCTTGAACCACTTTTGATCTACTGACTCCTTCCTACAGCATTTTAATGTCTCCTTCCTCTCCCATATGAAAAGAATCCCCAGCTCAGTCCTCTTCTTCATTTCAACCATTCTGAGGGCATGTTTATACTTGAGGTCCCCATCTCCTTGCTTCTCATCCTTCCTCAACCTCATAAATTTTTATTTCTGTCTTCACCTCTCCACTGCAACTATTCTTGCCAAGGTCACCAACAACCTTGTTGTTACCAAGGAAAATGGGTACTTTACAGTCCTTGTTCTTAGAAGCCACTGACACTGTTGAGCAACCTTTCATTCCTGAAATGCCCTTTTCTTTGCTCCCATGATATTCTCCTCTTAATTTCCTCAGGAAAATTCTTCCTGATTTCACAGACTATGTGAGTTCCCCTGTAACATGCTTCTAGAAAAGAATTTGAAATGGAATTTAGCTGTCTCCCTAAAATGATACCAAAGTTAGATGACAAACCAAGATAGGAGCATTTAGAGAAAAATATCAAAATCAGTTTCTTGACTCATAAATCTGTCACTTATATTGAGTTGTTTGAGATTAAAGAAGAATTTTTGAAGATTTCTTGGGAGATAGTTAGGCTGTAAGACCCCAACCCCCCAGCAGGTATCGCTACATCATACCTCAAACCTAGTTAAAGGGGATTTGAGACCTTTTAAAAGGCTTGATGCCTCCCCTACAGTATCCCCACCCCTTCAGGCTAAGTCAAGGAAAAGTACTGGAGCCCCTACCCTTTGTGCTCTGGGTAGGGTAGGGACAGAAAGGAGGGAGCAACAATAAAAGGAATATTAACTGTGAAGGTTTGTAAATAGTTTAGTCCATCATAGTGTTGGGGCAGAGTCTGATTTCTATATAGAGAGGGTTTTTTGTTGTTGTTTTTTTTTTAATTCTTTACTGTACAAGCAGTGTGCTTCTAGAGTGTGGGATATGGCTCGGGGAAGGTGGCCCCCAGCCTAGGAAGACTGCTGTGTTATTTGTTCAATTTCAATAAAACTATTTGTAGATCCTGAAAAAAAAAAAAGGCTTGATGCTTGTCATCCACAGTTAAATGGGCATAGGGAACATTTCTGACACACTGGCCAGAAAATACAAAAGGAATAAGAGATGGTCTATATGCTGAAAGATAAAAACCAGGACAGAGGGCTGCTTTGGAATCAGCTCACATTCTTTGAACAAATATGGACAAGGGCGTGTGATGATGCCCAAGAACAGATATGTGTCAGGCGTGACACAAAACAGAGGTGAGTCTTGACTTGGGCCCTGTCTAAGAGGGTCACCTGGAGGGAGAAAGAAGGCCAGAGTAGAGAGAAGTTTAGATGTCCACAATTCTTAGAGCATGAGGAAGGAGTTTGTAACCTGCAAGAGGAGCAGCTGTCACCTTATACAAGAGAGCTGCAGGTAAGAGGCCCTAAGTGATGATGGGTGCCACCAAAAAATGCACAAAAGCATTCTCAAAAGAGTCACCTTTAGACAGTTTAAGATAGTCCTACTCAAGTAAGAACTGTTCTATTCCCCTTCCTTCTCCTCCTTCCTCACACTTCCAAACCTACTCCCAGAAGAGTCAGAAACAGCAGCTAGTAAATAGGAGAAGAGATGAATTAGAAAAAGAAGTGGATATACCACATTGCAACCCTGGCAGAAAACCTAACTGGAGGAAGGGGAAACCTCTTACTTTGAATGGAGCTGAAGCTTTAACTTTTACAAGGTACCAGCATTCTAATTTCTTACTTAGAAAGTGTTTGTGACTGAAGGGGTAGTCTAGGGATGTAAATGTCAGTTGAATAACATAATGCACCCAGAGGTGGATGAGAATTATGGTTAATAGCACAAATACAAGGAGGTTCTACGAACCAGAACAAATGTACATCACTATTACAAGGTGATTAAGAATATGGAGATGCACAGGAAAATACAATTAATGTAACTTAGACTCTATAGTTAACAGGAATATTGTAATATTTTTGCATGAATGTCAAAGAAGGTACTGTGTTAATAATAGGGGTATGGAAAGAATATACCAAATGTACACTATAGACCATAGTTAATGGCAATAGTCTGATGATATTCTCTCATGATTTGTAACAAATGTTCCACAACAATGTAGCGTGTTGGTGGAGGGGTGATGTAAAGGAATTCTGCATATATTATGCATGATTGTTTTTAAGTTCACAACTTCTCTAATTAAAACATATATATATAAATTTAAAAATGACACTATCAGAGTTTCCTATGAGAAGGGGTCATCACCCCCCACCAAATTTTAAAGGGGTGAAGGGAGACAACATAAAGTCACACTGTATATACACTCATTTGTCTTATGTGTTCAATATGCCAATTATACTCTCTCCCACCTGATATATAATTTTTATTTTGGGAATTTCATTACAGTGATAATTACTTATTCAATGTGTGCCAATCCCATGAGTGCTGTCTTGTTTGTAGCTTTATTCCTAGACCTTCGCATTCACTACCTCATACTTCAATTAGTCTTCCCTCCCTACTATTTTCCAGATATCTTATATCCAATATTTTCTCTCAGCTTTGTTCCTGCTATTGTTCCCATCAGTGATATCGATTTCTCTTCAATCCACCAAGCTAAACAGTAAAAAACTCTCCTCAGCTTTAGGGCACATCTCAAATCTTTCTTTCTTTCTCCATGAATTGTTTCTGATAGTTCCATGCTCCACTTATCACTGCCTTTTCTGAACGTCTTCATTTCACATTTTCACATTTCACATTCTCATATGTTGGCTTATCTTCTCAACAATATTATATGATCCTTTTGAGCACAGACTCATGGTCAATCCAAGTTAAAAACATTATTCATCTTTTTAAAGATGCATATATTTAGATCCTACTTTGGACCAGTTACTGTGTGTGGATTAATAAATATTTATGGTTTTGCAATAATGTAATTTGTATGACACCTTGTATAAGAGGTGAAGTCAGTCAATGGTGTTTCAAAATATACATTTTATTTTGTGAGAAGCCTTTTATATTATTTTATTCTGATGGAAGAGCACTAAAGGTCCAGTAAAATTCTGCTGCATTTAAATTCTGCAAGTTTCATTTGTTCAGTAGCTTCATAGCTTCTGGGTCTGTGATTTCATCTCTCATTTTTCAGACTATTATTAGGAAACAATGTTCAGTATTAAGAAAGTAGCTGAGGGAGCGGATGTGGCTCAATCGATAGGGCTCCCGTTTACCATATGGGAGGCCCCAGGTTTGATTCCGGGGCCTCCTGGTGAAGGCAAGCCAGCCCGGCGGCGTGGTGA
Source organism: Tolypeutes matacus (assembly GCA_026826555.1). NCBI lineage: Eukaryota > Metazoa > Chordata > Mammalia > Cingulata > Chlamyphoridae > Tolypeutes > Tolypeutes matacus. The sequence goes on from JAKSZT010053888.1 coordinate 10,534,452, forward strand.
GCTGACGCAGCAAGACGTCCCAACAAAGGGAGACAGGTGGACACAGAAAAACACACAGCGAGCACTAGCAGCAAGGGGGGGGTGTGGTAAACAAAAAAATAAAATCTTAAAAATAAAAAAAAAAAGAAAGTAGCTGAAACAAAAGTTTTCTCTTCTCTTGCCTGACCCGTTTCTTCATTCTCTCTTCCTCCATTTTTTCCTTCTCTTTAGAGTGTTACTTATAACTAACAAACAAGTTTAAAACAAATAATGTCAAAAGTAAATATATAGAAAATAATGGTTTGAGAAAAAAATATGCTAAATGTTAGTGAGTGTGTATCAAGTGAAACTATGGGAGTTTTGTTTTTCTTTTTGGCTTGTTTTTGATAAATGTTCATTAATGAGCATCTATTATATGTGTGTTAAAAATAATTTTAAGATTTAAGTTTGTGAAATGTTTATTGTTTTCTTTCCTTTCACTGAACTCTAAACCTAAATACACCCAGTGTTTTTTTTATTTTATTGTTATTGTTATTGTGTGTACTCATTAGTATGTCAAGAGGAAACTGAGAGGGAGCAGATGTGGCTCAAGCGGTTGGGTGCCACCCTCCCACATGGGAGGTCCCAGGTTGGGTTCCTGGTGCCTCCGAAAGAAAACAAACTCAGACAATGAGCAAAAAATGAGCAAAAAACAATGAGCAGACAACCAGCAGACAGACGAGGGAGCCAACTCAGGGGGAGCTGATATAGCTTAGTGGTTGAGCACTGGCCTCCCACATATGAGGTTCCTGGTTCAATACTGGGTCCTGATACCTAAAAAAAAAAAAAAAAAAAAATGAAAACTGAGAAACATGTTTTTAGGCACACAGTTAACTATATTCATGGCATTTAGAAAAATTCATGAAAATGTCCACTAATGCTTTATTCTTTTGATGAGCAAAACACTGAGCTAAACCAAACCATTTTTAATCAAATATGTCCAAGAGATAATCTGCTCATAGTGCTGATAAAATAAAAAATAAACATTTCAGTTGCTTAATTTAATGCATTTAAAAATCCCTTGGACATCTCAAAAGGTATTTCTATATGTGAAAATATAAAACTATTTTATCTGGACCATGTTGTTTATTTTGACAATGGCACACTGTTTTCATCTAAATTTTAAAGTTCAGATACATACTAAATCCTGTGAATAATGAGATTTAAAAAAGAGAAAGCTGTGTTTTAAAAAAAAAAATCGCAAAGCATTAACATAATACGGGTGATTGATTACCTGCTACTCCTTTCCAATATAGTATTAGTTAAATTATTTAAATTTATTTTCAGTTTTCCTAATAAAATTTCTAAAGACTAATCCCACATTTTTAGTCATGTTTCTTACTTTTGAGCTGCTACTTGCTCTCTTTGATTTTTTGTTTTGTTTTGTTGTTTTGTGTCTGTACTAAGTTTTTATCTCTTTGAAGGCACTACCTTCTTTGAAGTTTAGCCTGGGAAAGCATTATGTTTTGTAAGCCAAGAACTAATCTGGAAAAGATAATCATAATTATCTGTGCTTGTGTGAAAGAGTCCTCATTTTAGCATGATTGTTTTATACATATACATTTTGTCACTCACAATTACTTTTTTCTTTTTTTTTAAATTTATTGAAGTAAATAACTCATACATAAACATACATGAACAATAAGTGTATAGTAATAGTTATGAAACAAAACAAACATACATAACATTACAGGGCTCTCATCCTCACCCTACCACCAATACCTTGCATTGCTGTGAAACATTTTTAACTAATGATTAAAGAAAATCTTCAGGGAAGCGGCTGTGGCTCAATCAGTAGGGCTCCCGTTTACCATATGGGAGGCCCCGGGTTCGGTTCCCGGGGCCTCCTGGTGAAGGCAAACCTGCCTGCACGGCGTGTGACCCAGCGAGCACAAGCAGCAAGGGGGGGATAAATGAATAAATAAATAAAATCTTAAAAAAAAAAGAAAATCTTCGAAATATTACTACTAACCAAAGTATTTTTCCCCCAACCCACACTATTATTATTACTATTATATCATTTTTACATGAATATACATAAACAATAAGTGTATAGTAAACGTTGTGAACTTACAAAGCAAACATATATTACATTGTACAGGGGTCCCACACATCAATCTACCACCAACACCTTGCATTGTTGTGAGACATTTGTTACAAATTATGAAAGAATATTTTCATAATTACTTTTATCCAGGTCTGAAGAAGTATATTATAATTCCTACCTTTCTCTCATGAAGCTCTGTCTAGTGAGGACAAAATTCTAAAAATATTCTAGAGGTAAAAGAGCTGAAAGTTATAGAAGATTAAAACAATGTGAGCTAAAAAAATACAATAAAACTATAGAAATATATTAATGGAATTTGTTTTTTAAAACATTTAAGAAGTCTAATATTCACTAATTATAGTAAAAGAATAAAGGGATAATTAGTGCTTTAAAATTTTTATATTTTTAAAATTAGTCTTTAAAATTTTTAGTTTTCACAATTTCTATACTACCCTAATATTTCTATAATATTCTAATATTCTAAATAATAACAAAAATATGTCTAATGAATTTAACTGCTTTACTATTTTACACTAATTAAAAATATCTGTGCATGTCAACATTTATTAATTGAACAAATATTTCCTGAGAGCCGACTTTATGTGAAGTTATTGAGCTAGGTTTGGGGGATACAGTGAATGAACAAGATGGAGCCTACTCTTAATGAAATTTCAGAAAGACAAGTAAACTAGAAATTTCAACATAATATGATAAATGCCAATGGTGCTAAGGCTCTGGAATCTACACAAGTTTTAAAGATTTGGGGAAAGTGTCCAGGAGAAGTGACAGTCAAGACAAGACCACCTCTTTGAAAAATACATTTACTTAGGAGTGGGCAGTAACCCTATCAACATATTGAGACAATATTTATTTAATCAAAAAATGGGTGACATAATTTAAGTAATGTAGTATTTAAGATAAGAGAAAAGAGAAGACCAAGAACTAGACAAACGTGAAGACAAAAAGATGAAGGCTAAGAACTAGACAAATGTGCAGACAAAGAAAAAGATGTAGAAAGAAGAATATTTAAAATTGGATATGAAGTAAACACCCTCTTTTCTTCTCCAAGAAGCAAAGAAAACAATAAACAAAATCACAAATTTCATCTTCAATTAAACTAGAAGACATCTGTTAATACATCCATAGTACATTATGCACTGATTGAGAAAGCAGATGAAGAAACTGAATATGACATAACGGAGGGGAAAGCATTCAAATCCATGTGCTTAGAATGAAGAATCCTGATGTAAAATAATCCAATTTGTTGTTAAGGTCCCCCACAAAACTCAGTAATTGGAGGCATCAGGTATCTCTGAATGTGGGCATGTCAAGGGTTTGAAGAGAGCAGGAATATTTGTGTTAAATGGAGCAATTAGACTTTCAGTTTTCACCCCCTTTTTGTACCCTTCAACTACACTGCAAGAAATGAAAGATATTTCCCCCAAGAGTAATTGAGAATCAAGAACCAAAGCAGGGAAGCGGCTGTGGCTCAATCAGTAGGGCTCCCGTTTACCATATGGGAGGCCCCCGGTTCGGTTCCCGGGGCCTCCTGGTGAAGGCAGGCCCGCCCGCACGGCGCGGTTAGCTGACCCAGCGAGCACAAGCAGCAAGGGGGGGATAAATGAATAAATAAAATCTTAAAAAAAAAAAAAAAAAAAGAACCAAAGCAGTTCTGGAGTAATTCTGATGGTGATGTCAGAGGGTAAGATGGAATTTAGTAAAAAAAAAAAAAAATCATAAATTGTTAACTGTGAGCTAACCATCTCCTGGATCTGTCCAGCCCCAAAATGCCAGCTATCAGATATATAATCCCAAAGCAGAACTCTGGAGAATCAATCATTCTCTGGGAACTATAGCACCCTAAAAAATATCACAGAGGCCCTGACATTTGAGGATCCAACAGTCTAGTGGACAAACACTATTCCTACCCAAAGAGCCTCTAAGTCATTTATTGGTACTTCACTCTTGAATAAAATTGAACATCAGAGAAAATCAGGTAAGTCTGAAACATAAAAGCAATAACCAAATCAAACTGTAAAAGGTACTTCATCCTGAAAACCTTTGTGCTATTGAAGTTAAAACTGGGCTTTGGTACCTGAAAGTTCCCAAGAAACAGACAGCAAATGAGGTAATTTCACATTCCTAGATGTTTCCCTATAATAGGAACAAATTGATATATTGGGGGAAAATGTTTTTTTTCCACACCACAGAAAGCACTGAAAGAAAAAAGCAGACTATGATTTGTATTTGTTGGTTGTAAAGGGGGTCAAATAAATAATAAGACTGAAATTTGCATAAATAATATTCCATAGTTTCAGAAGTTCCTAAGCTCAGGAATTAGTAAGAAGGAAGCTTTTGCACAGAATCCTAGGAAATTGTCATTTTCACTTAAAATCACTGCCTCCTGAATTGCTGAGGAATTTTTTTTTTCATATTGTAAATAGATTTTTTTTTCTCATCTCCCAAGTTAATAGTGTACTTAGATATTAAATTTAGTAAAAAATGGAAACCTTTATTACTTTTGGGAAAAAATTATTAAAATGTATTCAATGTGGGAAGCAGATGTGGCTCAAGCAATTGAGCTCCCACCTACCACATGGAAGGTCCCAGGTTCAGTGCCTGGTGCCTCCTGGAGAAGACAAGCAAGACAGTGAGTGGCGTGATGGGCAAGCATGGCAAGCTGACAAAACAAGGAGACACAAAGAGGAAAGACAATGAGAGACACAACAAAGCAGGGGGCTGAGATAGTTCAAGCAACCCAGTGCCTCTCTCCCACATGGGCGGTCCCAGGTTTGGTTCCCGGTGCCTCTAAAGAGAAGACGAACAGACACAGAGAGCACACAGCAAATGGACACAGAGAGCAGACAGCAAGCACAAACAACAAGGGAGGGGGGAATGAATAAATAAAATAAATCTTTAAAAAAATGTATTCAATGTCTCTAAATTTTAATGGAGAAAAAGACAGTGTAAAAAAAATCTTTATATTGATTAACTGACTAAGATCCTTTGGTGAGAAGTACTATATTAAGTATAAATCCATTATGTTGTTAAAAAAAGAAAAAGGAAGCAATGATTAACTCTTGGCAAAATGAAAAGTGTGTAGAGAAAAGAGTTCATAACATATCATTTAGCTCGGCAATAAAAAATTACATTGCCATAATAATAACACTAGTTATGGATTTTAAACTTTATTTATATTCATAAATTATTGCTTTACTTATATTTATATTGGATGTATGTGGGAAAGATAAGAAGGATGCAAAAGAGCAAAATCTCAACCTATTTTAAGAGCAGTAAATATATAATATCTAAACTGAATGAACCAAGAATTATTGATACATACACAGTATTTAGAAATATATAGAAAAACACCACAAAATGGTTTAAAAAGTTGAAAATGGATGACTATAAGGAACAGAAATAAGAGCAAAGGAGCTATAAGAGGATGGTACTGCTAGTTTTTTTGTTAAGCCTTTTTACAACTATGTATGTGTGCTACTTTGATAAAAGTATATAATATGATTTTTAAAAGATATTTAATAAAGTGTAACCATATGTTTTAATTTGCCAAAGAGTTGCTGATGCAAAGTACGAGAAATGGGTTTGCTTTTATAAAGGAGATTTATTTGGGGTAAAAGCTTACAGTTCTGAAGCTGTGAAATGTCCAAATCAAGGCACCATCGGAGATATTTTCTCACCAAAGTCAGCTTCTGTTCTCTGCCTTCCCCTCCAGAATATACCCTCTCCTGGAGATCAGCTGTGGGCAACCAGGCATAGGGTTTGTCTCTTTCCTGGCCTCCTCTGTCAGTCTCAGTGGCTCCACTTTCTTCCCGAGTTCAGCTGCTAGCTATCAGGCATATGGCTCACCTCTCCCTGGCCCTCAGCTTTTTGAGCCTCTTGGGAGCTTCTCTCCTTGCAGCTCAGCTGTGGGTGAAACTGGAGGCCTTTCTCTCACATTGCAGGATCAGATATGGTGGCTTCCTTTTTCTGTATCTCTCTCTCTGTATCTCCATTTATATCAGACCCAGCAAGAGGGTGGAGACACAATCTAAGTCACGCCTCACTGACATGGTCCGACAAAAGGGTCACACATCCACAGGATGGAATAGTTCAAAAACAATCTTTCTCTTTTGGGGATTCATAAAAGAATTTCAAATTGTCATACAAGGTACCTATACACAAAAAGTGGAAAACAACATAGTTAAAGTTTCTATTTTCTATCACTTCCTTGACTGTGCTGGCCTTTCAACCAGTGCATCATCTGTTAGTGAATCACCAACAATAGTGTAAACACATTTTCTCTTCAAGTCTCCAATTTCAGCACAAGTCCAAATTGTTTAGGAAGTTCAATCTGTTAAATGTTGACACAAGTCTTAAGCTATTTCTTTAAGAGACTTTTAAGTAAAATGAAGAGGAAACAAATGCACATTTCTTTTGAGGGTATTAAATAGCATGTTTCTTTCTGGTTATATTTGTAAATGATAAACCATCTATAAGAATGTTTGTATTTCTTTTTAGAGATACTGTCCTTACACTGCCAAAGGATCCCTTGATCCACCTGTCCAACAAATTCTCCAAAGATTTTAAAATGATTCCCAGTTAAGCCTACCTGTCAAAGTCACTATGTGCCAGTAATCCTAGTAAGTCAGTTCGACATATTATTTCCTTTAATCTTTATAATCTTGTAACATAGGCATTATTTTTAGAGCAGGGGCTCAATGAGGTTACATTTTCCATCCATGGTCAACAAAGCTGGCAAGGAACTCAGCCTGGACCTTCTGCCTCTTTCTCAGAAAGAAGTGGATTTGTTTTCTGAATCTGTATTTAATGCTATAAGGTTTCCAAATATCTGTCAAGCAATCTAGGTCTTTAGTTTAACGTCAACAGAGATTAAATGTTCTTTTTACTCAAAAGATTTATTTAAATCCAATTTCATACATTTAGTCTGTTTATGCCTCTGTACACCAGCACAACCAAATCTAAAACAGCAGGAACACGGACCACTGAAGAGACTGTCCATTTTTTAAGAGTCCAGAACTAGAGCTTCTACATGTCGAAGTGCCTTAAGGAAAGAATACTGATGTTTGCAACTTTGAAATGCTTCAAAAAATAGGATGGATTGAAAAGTGAATGGAAGAATGGGTAGATGGCTAGATATGTGATAAATCAAGTATAGTAAAATGTTAATTGTAGAACCAAGGTAATAGATACATGGATGTTCCCTATAAAAGGGTTTCAATTTTTCTATATGGTTGAAAACATTCATAATAATACATTGGGGTAAAAAAACTATAGCAGCTAGACTTTAGAGTCCAGTTGAAATACAATTGAAGGCCACAAATGCAAGTCACATATAATTTTCTAATAGCCACAATTTTAAAAAGTAAAAAGAAACAAGTGAAATTAATGTTAATATATTTTATTTAACCCAAAATATCCAAATATTATTTTCAACTTGTTGTTAATTTTTAAAATTAATGAGATACTTTACATTCTTTTTTTCATACTAAGTCTTAAAAATCCAGTTTGTGTTTTATACTTACAGCACAACTCAGTTCAGATTAAGCACATTTCATGTGCTAAATACATGTGACTAATGGCTAGTGTATTGATAGGGCAGATCTAGATAAAAATACACTTGCTATCATTTTCATAAATTCATTTTAAGTAGCACATAAAGCAAATATGGTAAAAGTAGGAAAAATATAAGTTCATGGGGGAATTATACTGCAACAAATTATGACAATTTTTACAGGAAAATGCTCAGCCAAAAGAATTTATCTATAAACTGTAAGGATTTTAAAATATGTATTGTAATAAGATTATTTTCCTACTTATTCTTGGGAGAAGAAAATAATCTGTTTGAGAGGTGAATATGGAATAAGGACCTATAAATCACATTTTTAAAAGGCTACAATCTTGTCTACCCCACTTCTCCTTACTTTTCTCAAAGTTACATATCAAAAAGTACATACAAGAAGAAGAAAATTTTTTCAAACCTTAAGCAAGATTTTATCAGGGTTGTAACATTTTCTCCAATATTTCCATCGTGTTTCTCTCTTAAACATCTGGTGTGAGAACATACATCTCCTTACTAATATCACTAGATATTAGTAATAAAAGATAATACATGAAATAAAAGATAATACATGCAGATGACATGGTTTCTTTTTTTGAGACTAATGGTCTTCCAGCAATGCTGAAATTTCTAGAATTAGAAATAACCTTCACTATCAATCTTTCCCTAGAGGATGAGATTATTATTTAAAAGCTTAATGAGCATAAGAATGAAAAGTCTCTTCTGCAACATATGTAATGGTAAATTTTAATGAAGAATTTGGGGATTGAAAGAATTATGATCATAGCTGCCAAATTTCTCATCCAATGAGAAGACAAAAATTAACTTTGAAGTAGATTGATATATTAATCTGATACATTAAGATTAATATAATTTAAACTATTAAACATACTTTGTAGAGAGTAAGCTATCAGGGAACATAAGGAGAGTCCCATTAAACTTGAAGCTCCAGGCAGTCTACAGGCTACAGGCATCCAATGATTGATGATGATGTGGAAAAGCCAGACCCCCTTGTCTTGCTCCAGAACAACTCCCCAAAGCATCACCTCTGGACTTTGTTGCAAACTGCAGTGTAGCTCAACCTCTTCCTCTGTCCAAACCTGCTTCTTTCATTCCCTCACAGGTATACCAATAAACTTTATGGACACTGTATTGGCCATTTGTATTGGCATACAAATCCCCATCTCATTGTTGGTTCCAGGGAAATCGACCAAAGAAAACCCTATCTAGTCTTCTTTGCCTTGCTGGGCACATGAGAGAATAACTATAGTTAGGTGGAACTAACTAACGTGATGGATTCTGAGCAGTGCGCTGTGAGCAGAGGTGATATGTTTATCATTTTTGGTCCTAGACATTTAATTGTGGGTGTGAGTTCTCATCTATCTTCTTCTGCAGTAATCTCAGATGTCACCTGTTAAAGATGGTGTAGCCACCAGTGGAGAGGCCTTGTCATCTGAGATCCCTGAGTGACAGCATAAGTCAGCACCTCTGCCATTCCTGCTTCATATTGACTTATATTGGACATACAGTGGTGAGAGACAAACAAGCCTTTAGGTTAAGTTACTGATTTTGAAATTTCTTTGGTTACTGAGGCAAAGCCTCACCTCTTTTACCGAATACAGTGTTCATAGACATTCCCTTCTCTTTTGATAATATATTTTATTGAATATATATATTTGAGAGTCAATCAATTTACTGGGTTGCTTTTACTCATACAAAACAAACCCAGAAATTCTATGGCATCTATTTTGATTACTAAGAAAATATTCTCTTTCCTCTTTACATGCCCCTTTTCACTTTTGGGTTCTCAGCATGTTATTGTAGTAATAGGATGGAGAAATTTTTCATAACTTCAACAATTCTAGACTTGTGTATCTTTAGTAAAAGATAATGGTAATAAAACCTTAGAGAGTTATTGTGAGAGTGAAATGAGATAATGTATTTGAAATCCTGAAACACATAGTAGATAATAAATGTTAGTTTTTTTTCTTCCTATTCTGAAATAAAACATTTCAGCTAAATACAGCATCACTCTATTCTTAGTCAATTTGAGAGGGCATTTCCATATGGATCATCCCAAGAGAGATCCTTTGAAATTCAAAGTAAATAAAGCAATTAGTCCTGGGAATCAAAAACATGATTAATTTCACAAGTGAAGCAACAGCATCCAGAGGGTACTAGTTTTTAGAAATAGAAGTTCAGACTGAGATTTATGAATAAAACATTTGTACTTTTCCATTCTTTCCTCTCACTTTTCTTCCCTTGTGAAGTAACCCAGGTCCTTTACCTGCTGTTGAAAGCTCCTGCATTTGGAATAATCTATTAATGATTCAGAATTGGTTTAGACCAGGAGTTGCAAACTGAAATGCTCATGAGGGCTGGGAAGACACTACAAATAATTAAGTGGACTGGGTTAAGGGGAAAAAAAATTAATACCTGGTCCTCTTGAGCCATCTTTGATTTTCTCATTTTGATAGTGGATGGCTCCCTAGCACCCAGACTATGCTTTTAAAATACCAGATCTAGAATTCCTGAAATGACTTGTTTCAAGTCTGGGCTGGAAATGTACAGGATGAGCTTACAACATTTTGTCCAACAGATAGCAAAAAAGCATGTCATAGTGTTTGCAACTAGCAGTGCTAATATATGGGTATGGCAGTGGTTGGAACGGAAAGTCTAAAGTCATATATATTACTAGAAAGAAAGCTTAAAAAAATGTAACATGGGACTGTATAGCATAGCGAAACCTTGTGTGAAATATGAGTATAGGTAATATTGCATATATAAGCCTGGTTTTCTTTGAAACTAAACAAATGTATGTGAACATTACAAAATGTACATAGGCAAAAATACAACCAAAACAAACTATGGACAATAGTATATAGTAATATATTAATAATCTTCCATTAAGGATAAAAACAAAAAGGAAATATACTAAGGGAAAGAAACTAGACACAAGTAACTACATGTTGTTTGATTCCATCTATACAAAATTTAAATACAAATTAACTAGAGAGACAGAAACAAAATAGCAGCTATGTATGGCCAGGGAAGCATAGAGAGATTGAGAGGTGACCAGTTTTTGTTTGTTTGTTTGTTTGTTTATTATTATAATTGTCATTATTGGAATAATGAATATGTTCTAATTATGATTAAATTGATGAATGCACAACTATTTGATTATACCAAATACCATTGATTGTACACTTTGGATGGGTGCTTTATCATTATGTATCAATAAAATTGATTTTTTTTAAAAAGACGCTATCAAACTTTACTAGGGTTGTGTCAGAAATTCTCAGGAACCAAACTGAAGAGGAATCCATTGACAAAAGATGGAAAAATATAAGTATCAAAATAAGGATAATAACTACAAAGGATTAATACAACAAATATGTTTAAATGCATGAATTCATGATACTAAAAAATACAAATCAGTGCTAATTGGAGGATGCTAATTATTCTGAGAAACTGGTAAATAGAGTGAAAGAATCAAGCATTTATCCTGCCTTTCCTATAGAACTGTACCACTAGGTAAACAAATAATAGGTGAGGGGATATTTTTATTAATAGGAGTATTGCAGGTGTTAAATGAAGATGGACTAGTAAGACTATCATCATTCTGCAACTTTTAATGAATTAATGCATCTGGGTGTTGATCACTAATGCTGCTAATGAGAAAGAGAGAGAGAAAAAGAACCAGACATTATGTGTCACCTGATAGATCACATCACATCCTATGAAGTATTATTTTCAAAAAAATTCAAGTAAATGTAAAAGAAATGTAGACAATAGAGGAACATGTTAAATTTTACCATGGGGAGGCAATCAGTAGAATCTGGGATGTGAAAAATTCTATAAATCCAAATTATCTGTTTTTTTTTTTTCAACAAATTGAAAGAAAGAAAAGAAAGGGGGAGAGGAAGGCTATAAATTAGAAGAGATATAAAAGACATATGAACCAATAATCTTGTATATATATTATTTTGATCATGGTTGATTGAAAGAAACTATTATATATACATATCTATATAAAACATTGGAAATTTGAGCACACTTATTATTTGATATTAATTAATGATTGTTAATGCTAGGTATACTAATGATATTGTGGTTATGTTTTATAAAAGGGTTTAAGAGTCTTATTGTTACATACTGAACTATGTATAGGTAAAATGATAGCATGCTAGGGATTTGCTTTAAAATATATCATGGAAGGAAGTTGGTGGAGGTATAGATGAAATAAGACTGGATGTGAGATGATGTTAGTTAAAACTGTGAAATAGGGACATAGGGATTCATTTAACTAATCTACCTACTTTTCTTTATGTTTGAAATATTTTGTAATAAAAGCTTTTGAAATTGAAAAAAAAATGTCTGAATAGTGAAAATGCAGACAGGATTTAAGAAATATCTCATGTTTGTCTTCCTTCTACTGTAAGCAAAACAACAAAATGAGTATGCTGGTAAAGGCAAGTGATGCACATCCATTAGGTTGGAAACAGTGGGGACGGTGGTGGCCAGGAGAGCCCCTCGCAAGGGGTAGGAGCTACTCAGCATAAGGTGCATGAATGCAAGGTCAGTAAAGCATCTTCTGATGCTTTAAAAAACAGAAATCCAGAAATCTAGATATGTAGACAGAATATCTTAATGCTAAGTGATGGCAACAAATTAAAATGTCTTCCAAGTTACTTGTTGGGTAAGTACTATATGGATCAGACAAAACATGACTTGTTGCAACCTCTCCTTTATAATAAATCATCTTGGCATCTAATGACTAGCTTTCTCATCACCTGTAGTGGAGTCATGGGTTATAAAACACCAGCCCACAACCAGCACCCAAGTACATGGAATATCTCCAGGCAACACCTCCTTGCTAGACTCTTGAATGTCCTTATTTGGTCTGGGTGCCTTTAGTTTGCTCTATTGCCTCATGTTCAATTTCTCATTCTCTGCCCCTCTCTCCAGATTGACCCATTGGGCTGGAATAACTGCTTAACTTTCAACTCCAGATTCCCTCTTGAGTACTATTAGGTAGATACTTTGAGCCTCAGGGTCCAGTCCTTTCCCACTTGCAAGCAAAATCCTTGTAAAAACCCCTATTCCTGTCCACTGTTGCAAGCATTCTGGTTCAGGAGGCCTGTTTAGTAAGAGGTTGATTTGTAGTCATCCTAAATATTAATTAATGTCAGTTTATTAGGACAAAACACATATATTTTCCTCATTCTCATTCAAGGCTAGCTTTCTCCTAACCTTCACTGCATACTGAAACCCCTTACATAGTTGTATTCTGTTTGTTTATAACCCTTAACCATTTGGGAAATTGCTATCTGACTGAGTATAAACATGTCCTAACATTTGACCGTCACACCCACCCAGCTTTTTGCTCTGTGCTCACATGTATGCATGGTGATGTAATAAACTCTCACATATCATCTCATTAGTGCTTCCAACTTGTTTGCTGCTCTTGAGATTGCACATACTCATATAATTGTTGATATTAGTTAGGTTTAATTTGTCTAAATATTGCCCTTTGTATTAAAACTCAGTGTACAGATTTCAGATGCTTAAAATGTCACCAAAAAGAAAGAAAGTAAATAAATACATCTTTTTTAAAAAGACCAGAAAAAACATATATTTATTTGTAATGAGGTTGTTTAGTTTAGGCTAATTAAAATGTTGCTTTGGGCAAGAATCATATATTATGAAAGCATTGGTTCATCTCATGCTGACTGAAAGTTCTGATTGGTAGTTAAAACTGCTTTTAATTATTTTAAAAAAAGAAATCATTATTACCTATGATACATAATTTGATCAGTTGACAAAGTTTTTTAAACTTTGAGTTTAGTACCAAAAATGTTAAGTATCATAGATAGAGTCTAATGCTTTTTTTTTTTTTTTTTTTTTTTGATAGATGAGAACTATACCTGAAAGGCTTAGTGGCTTGTCCAGTATGACACACCTTTTCTCTTATGGCCAAATTGATATTAAAATCCAATTTTTGTAAGTTATACTACAGAACAAACAACCCCCAAAATCTCAGGAGAATACAACAAAAAGGGTTTCTTTCTCACCTATTTTACATGTTGGCAACTGTGAGTTGGCTTCTTTTTGCTTCTTGAGTCTGCTCATTCCAAGACCTAGGTTGAAGAAGAAGCCCCTTTTGGGAACATGCCATTTTCAGAGAGAAAACTTGATTTTAAAGAACTGGACAATGTCTCTTAAAGCTTCTGCTCAGGTATAGCATATGTCACTTCCACTTACATTCTATCACCCAAAGCAACTCTCATGGCAAAACCTGCCTCAGTGATGTGGAAGTGTATGATCTTTTTACATGGAGTTTAGCAAAGAAGTGGGAACAATCTCACCAACAGGTCCCAACTCTTGGCCTGTGCTCTCTCTCAGGAAGCACTGGTCTCTCCATTTCTTGGGGTCATGGTCCTGGCTACCATGTCAGATTTGACTTTTCATCTTTTGGGCAGACTGAGGATTTTGTTGAGAATTTGAACTCCATTACCCCTGTAGTCTAGAATATTGAATTACCAAATAGGAGTTAATTAATTCTGAGTGAGTACCTCTTATGTAAACTCACAGGGAGGAATTTTTTTTTTCAACAGAGGTCCTTCTTGGGATAAAAATTAGTACTTTTAGATTTCTGTGACCTGATTCAAAGAGGACATTTTTTTATGATATTGTGACTGATTCCCAGCCCACACTGAATAGTAGCTGTACAGTTTGGGAATTGTTCTTAATTCAAGGGATGAGCCTAATCCATTTAAGGATAATTTATTTCCTTTGAGAGTGATGGCTCAGAATGTTCTAATTCTGGCCATTCAAATGTGAGAATATTGCTGGATGCCCCTGAAAAAGATTCCATTTTTCTTTTAAGAGAAAGTAATGGGAAACCATTGTCTCTACCCTCTGTTATAGATTGAACTGTTTCCCCCCAAAAGATATATCCAAGTCTGACCCCCAGTCTCATGAATGTGACCCTATTTGGAAACAGGATCTTTGTAGAAGTTATTACTTAAGATGAGGCCAAAGTGAATTGGGGTAAATACAAATCCAATATGGCTGGTGCCCTTTTAAGAAGAGGAAATTTGGACATAGATGGAGAGAGGAGAGAGCCATGTGACAGAGGCAGAGAAGGAGTTATACCACTAGCCAAAGAATGACACTGATTGCCACCAAGACACCACCAGAACTTTATAGACTCCAGAGGAAACATCAGATGCCAACATCTCAGTTTTGGACTTTTAGCCTCCAGAAATGTGAGAGAATAAACCCCTGTTGTTTTAAGCCAATTAATTTGGGGTGCTTTGTTACAGCAGCCCTAGAAAACTAAGATACCTCCCAAAGGAAATGAACTTGAAGCATATTGTTCCTGTTTTAACTGGCAGCCAACTTGGGGTCATAAGGAATGCAAGCCTGAAAACAGATCTGACAGACAAGATACAGAGCAGAGAGAAAGGCAGAGAGATATTGCTCAAACCCTGATTGAAGCATGCCTAAATCCTACCTCTGGATTTACAGTAATGTGAGCAAATAAAATCTCCTATTGTTTCAGCCAGAATAAATTGATACCCAGATACTTCCAACCAAAAACATCCTCGATAAAGCATTGATCCTTCTCTAGCTCTTCATCTTCCTTCATTCCATAGCAAGAAACAAAACCACAAGGCTAGTTATCTAAGGACTACAAGCAAACATCTATCTCTTCTCTTCTGTTCTACAATGAGAAATATTATCTTTTCTATTATATTAAAATATCTTATATAGTAGTATGCATAAATACAAGGCATAGCTTTTATATATTATATACTAAATGATAATTTTAAACATATGATAATATGTACTCCACTTGAAAGGAAGGAGCAAATTAGAATGATCAAGTCGCTCCTTAAAGAATGCATAGAAATGTGATCATATCCTCAGTAGATTACCCAATGTATATTGTATTAACAGGGAACAATTTCCCCAAATCAATAGAATAATATTCAGATGAACAAAGAAGTTGTTTGAGTTAACAGAAGCATGAGGGATTCTTACTATTGTTTTCAACATGGTAATAAAATAACTTGGGTGGCATTAAAATTATCATAGAAATCTGTTGTCTTCCAAAAAGGTATATTGAAGTCCTAATCCCCAGTACCTTAATGTGATCTTATTTGGAAATAGGTCCTTTGCAAATGTAATCAAGTTAAGACAAGGTTTTACTAGAATAGAGTGGGCCCTAAATCCAATATGACTCAAGTCCTTATTAGTAGAGGAAAACTTGGACACACAGATGGGGACATGGCCATGTGATGATGGAGGCAGCAATTGGAGTGGTGCAAGCAAGGGAACATGACTGTACTGACACCTTGATTTCAAACTTTCAACCTCCAGAACTGTGGAAAATAAATTTCTCTTGTTTTAAGCCATCCATTTTGTGGTAATTTGTTACTAGGAAATTAATACAAAATTTTGTGCTGGAAAGTGGGGTTCTGTTGTAACAAATGCCCAAAAATGAGAAGTGACTTTGGAATTGGACAATGGATAGAGGTGGAAGATTTTTGAGATATATACTAGAAAAAAACACAAATGGGATTGAAGAAACTATCGGTAAAAATATGTATATCAAAGGTGATTCTGGTGTGATCTCAGATGGAAATGAAGAACATGTTATTGGAAAATGGAGGAAAGGTGATCCTTGTTTTAAAGTGGCAGAGAATATGGCTGAATTACCTTCCACCATTAGGTGGAAATTAGAACTTGTAAGCCATGAACCTGGATACTTAGCTGAAGAGATTTCCAAGACAAGTGCAGAAGATGTGTACTGCTTTCTCCTTGTTGCTAATAGTTAAATAGGAGGGGAAAGAGATAAATTAAGGAATGATTTGTTAAGCACTGTAGTAGTTTGGCAGTTTGATATAGTTTGAATTCTAAAAATAGATATTGGATTATACTTGTAAACTGATCTGGTCATCTGGGCATGATTAAGTTATGATTAGGGCATTGACTGGGCCACGTCAGTAGGGCATTGAACCCCACCCCTTGTTGGGTGGGTTCTCAAAGATAAAAAGACACGACAAAGGACAGAGTTGGGGCAATTTTGAGTTCGAGTTCTGATGTTCAAGTTTTGATGCTGGAGCCTGGGGAAGCCAGTAGACGGAGGAGCTTTGTCATGAGGAAGGAGAGAAGGCCCTGGGATAGAGACAAGCCATTCACCTGAGTCTACAGCTGACCTAGTGGAGATAGCAGAGGAGCTGAGCCCAGAGACAAGCAAATCCTGGGAAGAGAGGAACCCAGGAAGCCTGAACCCTGGCAAACATCGGCAGCTGTCTTGCTGCAACATGTGGCAATAGACATTGGTGAGGGAAGTAACTTATGCTTTATGGCCTGGTAACTGTGGACATCTACCCCAAATAAATACCCTTTATAAAGACCAACAGATTTCTGGTATTTTGCACCCCTTTGGCTGACGAATGCAAGCACAAAGGAAAAATTTCCTTTGATGATTTGGAAAATTCTCAACCTATCCAGATAGAGTACTCTAAAAAAGATGGCCAAGTGTGTGGCTGGACAACCATTTACTAAAAAGATTAGGCATGTGACTCATGGATCCAATCAATCATCTCAACAGAAGCCAGGAATAGAGATGGGGTTATCCAGGAAATATTAGTGGTGAACCCTCTTGTGTGATGGCTTGGACTCCTCTTATTGCACTGGAGACTAACAAGGTATTTGAGGAGTTTATATCAGCAGAAACATTGCCAGCATGGGCTGCAACTGACAGAGACAGGATGAAATGAAAGAAGAATGACTGAGGGCAGAGCCCTGGATGCAGAGGCCAGAAAGGGAAGGGCCACTGCTGACTCCGGAGGGTCAAGAGTACAGAGCACGGAGCCACAGAAGATTACTCACAGGCCTTGAAACTTAATGGAATTTGCCCTGCTGGGTTATGAACTTGCTTTAGACCAGTAATCCCTTTATTCCTTCCATTTTCTCCCCTTTGGAATGGGAATGTATACCTTATCCCTTTCCTACCACCGTATTTTGGAAGCAGATAAGTTGTTTTCTGTGGAAACAGGTCTATGGATGTGGAGGGATTTTGCCTCAGGAGAGACCATACCTAGAGTCTCACCTGCACCTGATTTACATGAGTTCAGATGATATTTTGGATAATTTAAGACCTTGGGGGATGTTGGGAAGGGGTGAATGCATTTTTTTTCTGTAGGAAAGACATAAATTTTTGGGAGGCCAGACGGCCGACTGTTGTGGCAAGGAAGGATTCTTCTCTAGATCCTTTGGAGTCATCATAGCCCTGCTTGATTTTGGACTTCTTAGAACTACGAAAGAATACATTTTTGATGTCTTAAGCCACCCAGTTTGTGGTAATTTGTTGCAGCAGCCGAAGGTAACTAATACAGAGTCTCCATTTCCCTTATTTTAACTGTTCGTCCTTCCACTATCTAAACAAAATATGTCCAAACTGCAAGACAACCCTGTTCCTATAAAACATTAGCTACAATAAATGTCACTCCTGACCCTGCCCTGTCTACATCTCTTCTACAATGTTTCTGTGTCAAGGGTTAATTCCAATAAATTCCTGATACAAATTTAATGATATTCTGTCCTCCCTCTCAACTAAAATCATGTCTTGTTCTTAGCTTGTCATCCTTAATTTGGATATCTCCATGTATCTCAGGGGTACCCAGATGAAAAAACATAATAACAGAGAAATTCAGATCTGTCAGGTTGCAAAGTTTTATGATGTCTGGCTGAAACAGAGCAGAATAATAAATTGGAGAGAAAAAAACTATGAGTTTTAATTTCTACAAACTTATCATAAATGATTAAGGGATTTAACTTGGAGTGTTAGTTTCTCCATGAAAATACAATAATAATAAGAAGAATTATATTGTTCAAATTTGAAGCAGATTTATAGTACTAGCATTGTCTTGTTTATATTAATCTTATTCTATCATCTAGGCTTATTGTTTAGCTTCAAATTATTTATATTGGACAGCAGGGCTAGGCAAAGTTAAGAAGGAAATCAAATAAGTGGTGAATCCTTTAGACTAAGACCGGGTTTCAACCCCAGCACTGTTGATATATTTGCGGCAGATAATTCTTTTTTTGGGGGGGAGGGGGTGTCCTGTTCTGTACATTTTAAGATGTTTCTCAGCATGCCTGACCTGTAGCTAGTAGAGGCCAGTGGTACTCTTCCACCCCCAGTCCAAAAATGTCTACAGGCATTGTCAAATGTCCCCTGGGGGACAAATTCTCCCTAATGGAGAACCAGTAGTCTAGGGCAGAGCATGGCCTTTTAAAGTTAGTTTAATTAATATCAGGTTCTGACTCATTTCAGAGCCTTATATATGAGAAAACTGGTGCTTTTCAGGGGAGTAGGCTCATGAAGACAGGCACAAGATTGCCCTGAAAACTTGCTGGTTTCTTACAGAGAAAACTGGCATTATGCCTAGTTAACTGCATGATGAATGTTAAGCCTAACAGGTTATGCGAAAAAATCCAAGAAGTGTTTTCTCTCTCCCCCAACCACCCCTGACACACACACACACACACACACACACATTTCTGCCCAGACCTATAAAATAGAAGCCAAGGTATAAGATTGAGTGACTTGTCTTATGTGCAACTCACATGAGTTCAGATGATATTTTGGATAATTTAAGACTTTGGGGGATGTTAGGAAGGGGTGAATGCATTTTTTTTCTGTAGGAAAGACATAAATTTTTGGGAGGCCACTAAATAGTGCCATTTCCTCCCAGCCAGATGACACAGGTTCAAGAACTAATGAGTGTGGTAAGAGGGATCCCTCTCACTACCACACCGAATAACCCACTTCATGGAATTTTAGGTTTCTGTCTCCACAGCCTTGGGTTTGGTGATTTGAAGGTCTCAGTTACCAAGTGAAAAATGCTTCCAATGAGGAATGTAATCATGTACCATTTAACTGGAAGCTGAGACAGCTTTCCGGCCATTGCAGATGTCTCCCACCACTGAACCAAGAGGCAGACAAGTAGGTTACTCTCCTGGTCACGATTACCAAGGGGTTCCTGGTGAGAACTCCCCTACGCTCTCCCTACTTTGAAAAAAAGTTCTTGACCATAGTTGCATCCCTGAGTCTCCTTGATCCTGGCTTCTGCCAGGCAGCTCCTCTTATATGGAACTTCAGTAATACTATTTCCTTCCCTTGCCTTTTCAAGTCTAGCTCCCCACAAATGCCGGTCCTTTCTTCTGCTTTAAAGTCCCCACTGGGAGTAAAAGCCAAATCTGTTGTAATGAGCTGCAATGGTCTACACAACTATGTGTCTGGTGTGCCTTTTTGCCCAGAGATTTTTTTTTTTTTTTTTTTTTTTTTTTGAGATACCAGGGCCGGGGATGAACCTGGGACCTCGTATGTGGGAAGCTGGTGCTCAACTACTGAGCCATGTCAGCTCCCTTGAGTTGGTTTTCTCATTTGTTTTGCTTGCTGTTTGTTTTTGGGTTTTTTAGTAGGCACCAGGAACCAAACCCAGGTCTTCCCATGTGGGAAGAAGGTGCTCAACTGCTTGAGCCTGTTGAGCCATATCGGCTCCCCCCTGAGATAATTTTTACCTCATCCCCTACCTAATATCCTTCGTTCACTCCATTCTGCCTACATAAACTTCTTTAGTGTTCCTTAAACTACCAGCCCTTGGGTAGTTGTATTTTCTCTTCCTTCTTCTCGAAATGCTTTTCCCTTCCAGAGCCACATGGCTCATTCCCAAAGTTACCTTCTCAGGGAGATCTTTCTTAATTACCCTATCTAAACCACACACACTTTTACACACACACACATCCCACACTCTAAATCCCCTTCCCTGCTTTTTTCTCTCTAGCTCCTTTTATCTTCTACCTTATTATTATTTATTTTGTCTGTCTGTTTATTGTCCATCTTCCTCTATTGGAATATAAACCCCATGAGGGAAGAATTTATATCTGATTTTATTTACTATTACATCTTCACCCCACTGAGCAGTGCTTAGCACTTCATGGATAATGTGTAATATTTATTAAATGATTTCCTGAATAGCAACATTTTTAGGTTTGCTAAAGTTCCTCTGGTTTGTGTATCATCTTGAAAGCATATTCCAGGGAAACAGCACATTTTTCAACTTTCAGGTCAAGCCCTATCAGGGAGTCAACAAATTCATATTTATCTCTTCTTCCTGAAACTGATAATAGAACTGCTTGAAAGCACTAGCAGTGTTTGTCAAAACATGTATTTTAGTATCTTCAGCATCGAGGGGCAAGAGGATATCATGTTCCTCATCATCACAGACACATTGCCATGTTTGAAGTATTCTTGCAAAAAAAGTTTTTTTTTTTTTAACCTGATTTTTTTTTTTTTTTTTTTTTTTTTTGAGGTACCAGGGGCCAGGGGTTGAAACTGGGACCCTGTATGTGGGAAGCCAGTGCTCAACCACTAAGCCACATCAGCTCCCCTGAGTTGATTTTTTCACTTGTTTGCTTGTTTGTTTTTGTTTTTTTAGGAGCCACTGGGGACCAAACCTGGGACCTCCTGTGTGGGAGGTGGGCACTCAACCACTTGAGCCACATCTGCTCCCTGAACCTGATTCTAGCCCATTGGAAGTCAGAAAGCTATGGCCCTGCAGCATGTTGTTTCTTTTTTTAATTTTTGTATAGCCAGTAAGCTAAGAATATTTTTTTTTACATTTTTAAAGGATTGTAAAAGAGAGAGAAAGAAAATGAGAGAGAAAGAGAGAGAGAGGGAGAGAGAGAGAGAGAGGAAGAGAAGAAAGCAGGGAGAGGAAGCAAGAATATGTGACTGAAACCATCTATGCCCCTCAAGCCAAAAATACTTACTCTCTGGCCCATTACAAAAAAAGTGTGCTGACCTTGCTCCAGATCTAATTAAGAACTCACAGGAAATTGAGGGAACAGAGGAACACGTTAAAAGACATCATAGTAATGCATTCAGCAAAATCTAGAGTGTGAAAAATTCTACAAGACAAATAATCTAGTTTCTTCCAGAAGTAAACTGTCAAGGGGTAGGGATGGGGAGTAGAGGGAGGGATCCTTGCTAGATAAAAGGAGACTTAAGAGATATAGATCAACCAAATGCAAGTGCAAATCTTGTTTGGATCCTGATTTGAATAAAAGTATTTAAAAAATATTTGAGACATCTGATGAAATTTGAATCCTGACCAGATATCTGTATTATTAAGGAATTATTATTAATTCTTTAAGATGTGATTGTGGCATTCTTATGATGTTTTAAAGAACCCTTTTTATTTCAGGGTTCATTCTGAAATATTTGCAAATGAAATCATGATAACTGAAATTTGTATTGAAATAGTCAGGTGGTGGAGGGAAACTGAGAGGCAGGATTTAAGCAGGTGGTGGAGGGAAGCTGAGAGGCAGGATTTAAGCAGGTGGAATAGATGATATCAAATTGGGCATAAGGTGATAATTATTGATCCTGGGCATGGGGGTGCAGGGGGTGTATTATACTATGCTTTCTATTTTTGTGTATGTTTGGAATTTTTCTTAATAAAAAGTTTAAAAGAATCTATGGGGTGGGATCTGAGAGTCCTCTTTATAATCTTGTACTCACCAACCTCTCATCACAAGTCCCTGCCACATCCTTAAAATCCTTTCCTTTCTGATTTCCACCTTGGATTTCTGTTACATCCTACATGGGAGTTCGGTATCCTCTTTAAAAAGCCTGCTGATTTCCCTTTTGTCTATGCCATCCCCAAGGAGATCAGTTGACATTCTGTGCTCACATAATTACAGAGTGCTTCAGGCAACAAGATAAACATAGAACATCCCTTTGGGTCACTGGAAACACTCCCTCCCTCCATGTTTATAGTTCTGAGTAGACAGATGATCTACAGCTTTCGAGCCTCCTCCTGGAAATTATCCCCACTAAGTGGTCAACACAAAATGTCCATTTGCCCTGAAACTTTGCTCTTGAATCTGCTGACACCTAGGAAGTTAGAAGCCGCTGGGAACCAAAAGGGCGCTTGCCCTGTAGCTCATCACAAACAACTGCTAGTCTGGTAAGGTGCTGGTAATTAACGATAATTTCTATCAGCTAAGTGTCAGCCAGGCGGCCTCAGCAGACACCATAAACACATAGAGGCTCAGGAGCCACATATTCCAAATGCTGGCACCTCTCTTGGCCTATTCCCTGCTGGGCTCCTTTTTAATTTACTTTTACTTTTTATTTTTAGTAGTGGAGCAATGTGCTGTTAGAAGGGCAGTGGACAGGGAGTTATAGACATGCTTTCAATTCTCTATCAGCTCTGCCAATACCCAATCTGCATAATGCCTGATAAATTCTTTTTAAACCTCAGGTTCTGTATAACACTGAGGTGAAGATTAGGGGAATATTGGAGGGGGACCAAAGTGATGAAACATGGCAGGAGGCCTTGGAAGCAGCAGTGGTGAGTAGTCATGGTTGTCTTGAAAAATGGTGAAATATTTTGGGGGAGACAGGCAGTCAACAACAGACAGGGAAAAAAAAAAAGAGTTCCACTTCTTTACTTTCTTAGGTTAATGAGTATGTTGTGGGAGTAGAGCGTCTCAAACTTTAGTGTGTGTGGTAAGCTGAATAATGACTGTATCCCAAAGATGTGCAAGTTCTAGTCCCCAAAACTTCTGAATATGTTATTTTCCATGGGAAAACGGACTTTCATATGTGATTAAGGCTATGGACTTTGAGATGCAAGGTTACCCAAGTGGGCCCAATTTAACCAAACTGGTCCTTAAAGAATTGTTTTCTTTCCCCACTGAATCCAGGGTCAGAGGGAGATGTATGGAAGAACGGTCAGAGAGATGGAATGCTGCTCGTTCAGAAAAAGCAGGAAAAGGCCCATGAGCTAAGGATAGTGTGTGGCTTCTGGAAAAGACATGGAAACAGATTGTACCCGAGAGCCTCCAGAAAGGAATGCAGTCTTGCCAACACCTTAATTTTAACCCAGTGAGACCCAGGTCACACTCTGCCCTTCAGAACTGTAAGATAACAAGTTTGTGTGGTTTTTAGCCTCTAAATTTGATAAGTTGCTATAACTTTTTGCTGCCTGCCTTTTGTTGGTAACTCAGTCTATATTCATCCTTCTTAGCAAAATTCACAATCTTCACCCAATCCCTGTTGCTTTGCCCAAGATGTTATGCCTTTGATTATTTCCTTTCTCTGTACCATCATCGGTCTCTCTGCCAATAACTGTCTTCTCTAACTACAAAAGCATTTGGTGCCAGCTGTGCAGTCTCGCTGCCCTGGAGAGCCACCAGCTTATCGTTCTCTAAAAGCACAAAACTTCTAGAAAAAGTAATCTGCGCTCAATCTCTGCTTCCTCAACACCAATGTCCTCCTTAACACCACATTATGCCATCCCTCCCAAACATTCAGCTAAAACTGCTGCCTCTGATGTCACTGGTGACCTTTTCTGTGACTGCCAAATCAATGGTCTTTTCTCACTTCTCATTCTCTTTGATCTGTCTGCAGCTTTTGACAATGTAGACTGCACTCTTTCTCAATGCCATGCAATTTTTTTCTCTCCCTACCTCTCTAATCCCTCCCTTTTTGCCCCTTGCACTGATTCTGCTTCCAAAAACATTTATTGAGTCCCTACCATGCCTCAGAAAATGGCTTATTCCTGTGCTTAAGGAATTTACTTTTCTTCTTCTCTACCTAAAATGGGCTTTTCAATGTTTAAATACAATTGTTTCCCAAAGATCTATCTTTGAAAAAAAATTTAAAAAAATAAAAAAATAATAAATAAATAAATAAATAAATAAAAAGAAAAAAAAAAGATCAATCTTTGATGCTCTTATTATTTATTATACCTTCTCATAGCCATGTATTCACTACTAATGATTTCAGCTAGTACCTCAGTGCAAAAGATGCCCAAACCTTTATTCCAGCCTCTAATTCTCTCCCATCAGTCCCACCAAACTTTTCTACCAGCTTTTCTACCAAACTTTCTCCCTCTAATATTTTATATTCAACATGTCTAAAACTAAACACAACTCTTTTCACAAATTAACAGAGCATGCCTACCAAAATTGTACATTAAAATAAGAACAGAATATACATTATTAAATACCTTGGTAGATTGGATCATTAGGTTGAAACTAATCATATATATTTTAAGATGGATAAATGCAAAGTACCACAAATATCAGCTGTACAGATGCAAATATGAAAAAGGAGTTCTTAGAAAAGAATCTTAAAAAAGATAAAGTACTTTGCAAAGCTAATAAGTCTTAGACTGCATTAAGATAACATAGTATCTCTAACAAGAGGGAAAAGATCTTCATTGTTCTCTGGGCAGATGTTATTAGATCCAAACTTCTGAGAAAGTTTCTGGAACTTACCAAGGGACCTTTGGCCAAAGAACATCAGTAAACACAATCAGGAGGGAAGGAATATGAAAAATGTTTCCTATGACAAAACATTAAAAAAAAAAAAAAAAGGAAATATTTTGAGGTCAAATAGCAGGCTACTAGTGCTTAAAGGGCTGAGTGAGTAGCTATAGAGGACAAAACATATAAGTTTTGATTCAAAATCTAGAAGGCCTTTCTTACAGAGATATTAAAAAACATATATGCAATTGCCAAATAATGGCTCCTGCAATGCCAAAAATGTCCAGGTATTCAGAAGCTGCATTAAAGATAAAGCATCTCACTTTATAGAAAGACAATGGGCTTTGGATTCAAATTGTTCTAAGTCTAAATACTGGTTCAGTGACTACCACTGAGTTATTTTTGGAAAGTTATATACCTCTCTGAGCCTCAGTCTCCTTATACATAAAATTGGATAATATTATCTTGGGTTGTGTGAAGGTTATAACTAATACATAAGAATCATTTGGCCATTATTTTTTTTAACAATGTATTGATGGAAGATTTTTTCACTTTTTTTTTTATTTTAATTTTTAAAGAAGCTTTAGATTACATAAATGTTACATCAAAAATATAGGGGATTCCCACATGTCCCACCCTCTCCCCCTCCCACACTTCCCCCCATTAGCAACATCTTTCATTAGTGTGGTACATTTGTTACAATTGATGAACACATACTGAAGCATTGCTACTAACCATGGTCTATAGTCTACAATATGGTTTATACTTTGCACCACACAATTTTGTGTTACATGTGTTACACACATTACACCTATTCTTTCCTCTCCTTCCCCTCAGATCCTCTGGTGACCACAGCCTTTATATCAATGATAGAAGGTCTTCCATTGCTAGAATAATAATAAGTCTACTTAATCCATAGTTGCATTCTCCCTTATGTTTATTCATTCCTCAGTCTTGAAGATTTTGGGATGGTGATGTCCACTCTGTTTCTGATTGAGAGGGGTAGATGGAAGTTTTGACCATGTTAGCTCTAAGTTCCCCTCAAACTCCAAGATCCTGTGATTCCTTATTTACTGAGAACCCCCTCAAACTACATAATTGTTTAAATACCATTGTTTTTCTTTGCCACAAAAGAGTTCTTTTATCCTCATTGCACCCTACTGTATGTGGTAATAATGTCTTCCATTGTATTATATAGCATCCCTGCCTGTACTTTGCAACTTCAAAAGAAAAAAAATTCTAATTCTGGGGATGTGTTTGTTTGAGTCTTTTATGTGGACCCCAGAAAATTATGTTCTTAAACTAAATCTATTGTGAACCTTTACTTAGATCAGATCAATTAAGGGTCATTTGATTAGAATGCTCTTGGGAGTAGCCCAGGATGGGTCTTAATCCTCTTGATGGAGTCCTTTATAAATGAAGAAATAAAAGCCACAGACATAGAGAAAACAGCTGCAGTGACAGGGAGAAGCCTCCAGAAGTTGAAATCAGTGAACCTGGGATAGAGAAAAGCCACAGATGGAGCACTTGGAACAGAACTAGCAACCTGGAGGAAATGGGAGAGAAAGCCCATGTCACCATTGTGCCCTACCACGTGCCTGATCACCCATATCTAAGCTCGGTGGGGAAGTGAGCCTAAAGGAGAAGGCAGAGACCAGCAGAATTGCCATTGTGCCTTGCCATGTGGTGGGAGACCAGGCTCACCGGCAGCTGGCCTCTAGAAGAAAAATATTGTCTGATGAAACCTTGATTTGGACACTTTCACTGCCTCAGAGCTGTAAGCTTTTAATTCTAACAAATTCCCATTGTAAAGATGGAAGATTAGAGAGGCAGAGGGATCACTTCTCTCCCAGAAAAAATAGCTAGAAGACAAGCAGAGACTGTCTGGAAGGCTACTCTGGGGCTCAGGACACCAGGGGAAGGTGAGACACCACCCAAAGAGAGAGGGGCAAAGGAAAGAAGTCTCAGCTGACTGAAAAATCCAGTGAGTAAAGCTACAGAAGTAGCTGGCACCTATTGCCCCCAGCATCAGAGCAAACAGCAGTCTGTAGACTACAGAGGCTATGGACGGCAGTGGCTGCAGACTTAGGAGGGTTGCAGGGGTCCTCCTATCCAAGAAAGGGGAGAGGGAGGGACACAACCTGCAGCAAATTAAGATTTTTGCCAGCAAAGTTGGTCTGCTGCATTGGAAGAGTCACATACTTCCAGGCTGGTTGGCGCCGCAACACTGTTTGCACTGAAAGCCGACAGGGAGCTAAAGATAATTTGCGTTCTCAAACATCCTCCCTACTGCTCCAGACTGGTTGCTTATGAAGCAAAGGAAGGAAAGGTCCTACTGGCCAAGGAAGAAGAATAGCTTCTAACAAAGTTTGTTTGTGAGGCTTGGCCAGCCCTGAGGACATTGCTTCTGCATCACCCACTGTAGACTTACACTGAATGCATTCACTCCTAGAACCTGGGGTCTGAACTAAGAGGTCTACCAAAGAGCACTGTCTTTTGGCAGACCAGAAAAGTGCACAAAAAGGTAAAAATAATAATAAAAAGAGATAATCAGATATCTTTACTGCCCCCCTCTCCAATGCTCTTGGAAACTAGCCTGCGCCCCATTACTGGTTCCTTAGGCCTGGTTAGAGCAGTTAAACAGGGGCAGTCCTAAATATCTAGAATAAGTTGAAATAAGAGTCAAAGAACAGTGGTGGTGGCACAGAGCTACTTACAGTAAATCCCTAGGCAAGAGAGACACTGAAGATCAGAGTAAACTCAGCATCAGAATCAGATGCCTAGACATCAATGAAAAATTACAAGGTATACTAAGAAGAAGGAAGATATGGCTTAGGCAAAGAAACAAATCAAAGCTCCAGATGAGGCACAGCACTTGAAATAACTAATCAACGAGGTTGATACATATCTCCTAAATCAAATCAAGGAGTTGAAGGACAACGTGGCTAAAGAAATAAAAGACATTAAGAGATACTGGGTTGGGAAGTGGCTGTGGCTCAATCAGTAGGGCTCCCGTTTACCATATGGGAGGCCCCGGGGTCGGTTCCCGGGGCCTCCTGGTGAAGGCAAGCCCGCCCGCACGGCGTGGTTAGCTGACCAAGCGAGCACAAGCAGCAAGGGGGGGATAAATGAATAAATAAATAAAATCTTTAAAAAAAAAAAAAAAAAAAAAAGAGAGAGAGATACTGGGTGAACACAAAGAAAACTTTGAAATCTTGAATAGAAAAATAACAGAACTTATGAGAATGAAAGTCACCATAAATGATATTAAAAATATGACAGAAGCACACATTAGCTGATTTGAAATCATGGAAGAAAGAATCAGTGATGTAGAGGAAAGAACAACTGAAATTGAAAAGAGAGAAGAACAGAGAGAGAAAATAATGGAAAAAATTGACAGGGGCTCAGGGAGTTGAATGATAGCATGATGTGCATCAACATACATGTTATGGGTGGCCCAGAAGGAGAAGAGAAGAGAAAAGAGGCAGAAAGAATATTTGAGGAAATAATGGCTGAAAATTTGCCAACTCTCATGAAAGACATGAGTGAAAATGTCCAGGAAGCACAGAATAATCCAGTTAGAATAAATCCAAATAGACCTACCTCAATACATAATATTCAGAATGGCAAATGCCAAAGAGAAAGAGAAAATTCTGAAAGCAGCAAGGGAGAAGCAAAACAGCACATACAAGGGAGGTCCAATAAGACTTAGTGTGGATTTCTCTTCAGAAACCAGCAGGGTGAGAAGGCAGTGGTATCATACAAATTATTGAAAGAAAAAACTGCCAGTCAAGAATTCTTTATCTGGCAAATCTGTCCTTCAAATATGACTGTGAGTTTAAAATGTTTAGATAAGCAGAAACTAAGAGAGTTCATAAATAAGAATCCAGCTCTGCAGAAAACACTAAAGAGAGTTCTCCAGCCAGAAAAGAAAAGAGAAGAGAGAGAGGCTTGAAGGAGAGTGAAGAAGTAAAGACTATCAGAAAGGGTAACCAAAAGGGTAAAAAGATAGATAAAAATAAGATATGACATGTAAAAACCAAAGGATAAAATAGTTGACATTAAGTAATGCCTTTACAGTAATAACACTGAAAGTTAATGGATTAAAATCCCCAATAATAAGACATAGGCTAACAGAATGGATAAGAAAATATGAGCCATCCAGATGCTGCTGGCAGGAGACTAACCTTAGACCCAAGGATAGAAATAGACTGAAAGTGAAAGGTTGGTAAAAGTTATTTCATGCAAATAGTAACCTTAAGAGTTATAGCAGGGGTAGCTATACTGGTGTCAGACAAAACAGACTTAAAATGCAAAAAAGTGATGAGATGCAGAAGGCCATTACATATAATTAAAAGTGACAATCTGCCAAGAAGGAGTAACAGTAATAAATATCTATGACCTAACGAGGGTGCACCAAAAACCATGAAGCAAATTCTGGCACAACTGAAAAGAGAAATAGACGTATCTACAAAAGTAGTTGGAGATTTCAACATGCCACTCATATCAACAGATAGAAAAACTAGAAAGAAGACCAACAAGGAAACAGAGGACTTGAACAATATGATAAACCAGCTGAACTTGAAAGATATATACCGAACACTGTACCCCAAATCAGCAGGTTATACATTCCTCTCAAGTGCTTATGGCTCTTTCTCCAGGACAGACCACTTGTTGGGCCACAACACACCTCTCAATAAATTTAAGAAGAATGAAATTATACAAAGCACCTTCTCTGATCATAATGTAATGAAGTTCTAAATCATTAATAGGCAGGAAACGGGAAATTCTGCAAATATATGGAGGCTAAACAACACACTGCTAAACAATCAGTGGGTTAAAGAAGAAATTGCAAGAGAAATCAGTAAATATCTTAAGACAAATGAAAATGACAACACAACTTATCAAAATGTATGGAATATAGCAAAGGCAGTGCTGCGAGGGGTATTTTTAGCCCTAAATGCCTATATTGAAAAAGAAGAGAGAGCTAAAGTCAAATATCTAACTAAACAACTGGAGAAACAAGAAAAAGAAAAGCAAACCAACCCCAAAGCAAGCAGAAAGAAAGAAATAACAAAGATTAGAGCAGAAATAAATGAAATTAAGAACAGCAACAACAAAAATAGAGAAAAATCAACAAAACCAAAAGCTGGTTCTTAGAGAAAATCAATAAAATTGACAAGCCATTAGCAAGACTACCAAAGAAAAGGAGAGAGAAGATGCAAATAAACATAATCAGGAATGAAAGGGAGGACATTATGACTGACCCCACAGAAACAAAACAAAAAGGATCATTAGAGGATATTATGAGTAAATGTATGATGAGGATATTATGAGAAAATGTATGACAACAAATTACACAACCTAGATGAAATGGACAAATTCCTATAAATGCAAAAACAACCTACATTGGTGCAACAAGAAACACAAAAACGTAACAAACCAATCACATGTAAAGACATTAATCAGTCAACAAAAATCTCCCAACAAAGAAAACTCCAGAAACAGATGGCTTGACAGGTGAATTCTATCAAACATTTCAAGAAGAATTAATACCAATCTTGTTTAAACTCTTTCAAAACACTGAAAAGGAGGGGAAATTACCCAACACATTTTATGAAACCAGCCTTACTCTACTACCAAATCCATATAAAGACACTACAAGAAAACAAAATTACAGACCAATCTCTCTAATGAACATAGATGCAAAAATTCTCAACACAATACTTGTAAATCTAATCCAACAGCATATTAAAAGAATCATATACTACAATCAAGTGGGCTTTATTCCTGGTATGCAAGAGTGGTTCAACATTAAAAAATCAATTAACATTATACACCATATTAACAAATTGAAGGAAAAAAAAACACATGATCATCTCAACTGATGCAGAAAAGGCATTTGACAAAACACAAAATAATTTCTTGATAAAAATACTTCAAAAGATAGGTATAGAATGAAAGTTCCTCAAAATCATAAAGGGCATATATGAAAACCCCACAGCCAACATCATACTCAATGGGGAAAGATCAAAAGCTTTCCCTCTACTATTAGAAACAAGACAAGGATGCCTACTGTCACCACTATTATTCAACATTTTGCTAGAAGGTCTAGCTAGAGCAAGTAGGCAAGAAAAAGAAATAAAAAGGTATCCAAATAGGAAAAGAGGAAGTAAAACTCTCTGTTTTTGCAGATGACATTATCCTATATTTAGAAAATCTCGAAATATCTACACAAATCTTTTAGAGCTAATATGAGTCCAGCAAAGTAGCAGGATACAAAATCAACACACAAAAGTCAGTAGTGTTTCTATACACTAGTAATGAGCAAGCTAAGGAGGAAATAAAAAAAAATTCCATTTACAATAGCAACAAAAAGACTCAAATATCTAGGAATTAATTTAACCTGGAATGTAAAGGATCTGTATTCAGAAAACTACAAAACACTGCTAAAGGAAAATCAAAGAAGACTTAAACAAATGGAAGGACATTTCATGTTCATGTATTGGAAGACTAAACATCGTGAAGATATCAATTCTACCCAAATTGATTTATAGATTCAATGCAATACCAATTAAAATTCCAACAGCCTACTTTACAGAAATAGAAAAGTCAATTACCAAATTTATCTGGAAGGAGAAGGCTCCTGAATAGCCAAAAGACATCCTAAAAAAGAAGAGCAAAGTCGGAGGACTCACGCTTCCTGACTTTGAAGTGTAAAGTATTATAAAGCTACAGTGGTCAAAACAGTATGGTACTGGCATAAAGATAGAAACATTGATCAACAAAATCAAACAGAGTTCAGAAAGAGACCCTCAACTCTATGGTCAACTGATTTTTGATAAGCCCTCCAAGTCCACTTTTCTGAGGCAGAACAGTCTCTTCAACAAATGGTGCTGGGAGAACTGGATATCCATAACCAAAAGAATAAAAGAAGACCCTTGTCTCACACCCTATACAAGAATCAACTCAAAATGGATCAAAGACCCAAGCATAAAAGCCAGGACCATAAAACTCCTAGAAGATAATGTAGGGAAACACCTACATTATCCTTGTAGTAGGTGGGGTCTCTTAAACCTTACCTGCAAAGCACAAGCAACAAAAGAAAAAAATAGATAAATGGGACCTCCTCAAAATTAAATACTTTTGCACCTCAAAGGATTTTGCCAAAAGGGTAAAAAGGCAGCTGACTCAATGCAAGAAAATATTTGGAAATTACATATCCGATAAGGATTTTTTTGTTTGTGCTTTTTTTCTTTCATAGTTGAGACGTTAAGAACAATTGTTACAGAATTCTTAATGCACATACCGAAAACCTAAAAAGCCAGATAGCTGTTTTTCTAAAGTTATTCCAGTGACTTTCCAGCTTAAAATTTGGAGGCAAGATTTCCTTAGGATATCAAGTAGCAATATATTCAAATGTTGATAAACTATTACATCTTTAAGTCCCACTAATTCACAATTTAATATCATATACACTCATGCTCACATTTCCAATCTTTTATAGCATATAACAAAGTTGTTAGGAAAACTGGATAACCACGACCAAAGATGTTACAGAGTTCTGACGGGGAGAGCCACGATCAGGGAGTGGTTTTAAGAAACATGCCTACTGAAAAACATGGGGATAGGAGTAATTTTAAATGTTCAACACATATTAAATGCATGACTGTGATTCCAAATCACCATTTAACATGTGTTGTATTACAGGGTAGAAAAACTTCCAGCCCCCAGTGGAATGTTAAGTTGACACCCAAGACAGTCAAAGCTTCCCATAATTCAATATCCCCCTACTTTCTGGTTGTACCAAAAAATAAACAACCAGCAAATGATTTCCCTTCTTAAAAAAAAAAAAAAAAAAATTTACACTTTTAAAAAATAGGATGAGGTGGGATTCTAATCTCCTTCTTAAAAATGTTTCTTCTAGAGCTACTAAAAACTTGCATTTACAAAATAGATGATAAAAATATTCCTCTGGAGTATACAAGAAGGGAGAAACAGGGACCACTGATAAAGCATGGTATACGGTATTAACTGGACTTGACTTTTCTCTCCTGCTTCACCAGAGACTGGACTCTCCTCATTTTTAGTTTCTCCATTTTCGGCAGGTAAATTTTCTTCAGTTTCTTAGTTAGCCACTTCAGCTTGGTTTCCCTTTGCTCTCCTTTTTCCTTTTGGTTGAACCTTTTTGTCAGAAGGTTTATCCTTTCCCACTGCCTTTTTTTGGCTTCACTTCCACTTTCACAGGAGCAGGTTTAGCAGATAGCCTTCCTGACCTGTTTTTGGGCTCCTTCCCTGCTGCTTTTGCCGAGCTGGCTTCCTCTTGGGCATCTTGGCAGGCCTGCAGCGCTCCAAGAGCTTTCTCAAAGTTGGGCTGCTGGCCGCTGCTTTTCCTCCTGCCGCAGGAGCTGCTGGGACCAGGGGTGGGGTCACTGGGAGAACCCCCCAATAATGGTTTAATATCCATGATACATAAAAATATGCTATAACTCAATAATAAAAAGACAAACAACCCAATTAAAAAAATGGACAAAAGACTTGAATAGACATTTGTCCAAAGAAGAAATACAAATGGCAAAGAAAAGAACACATGAAAAAATGTTCAACATCATTAGTGATTAGGGAAATGCAAATCAAAGCTACAATGAGATATCATTTCACACCTATCAGAATGGCCATATTAAAAAGACAGAGAACTACAATAGTTGGAGAGGATGTGTAGAAATAGAAACACTATTTACGGTTGATGGGAATGTAGAATGGTACAGCCATCGTGGAGAACTGTTTGGCAGTCCCTAAAGAAGTTGAATATAGATTTGCCACATGACCTGGCAATACCACTACTGAGTATATACCATGAAGAACTGAGAGCTGTGACATCTGTACATCGATGTTCATAGAGACATTATTCTCAATTGCCAAAATATGGAAACCCAGGTGTCTATCAACTGACAAATGGATAAACAAACTTTGGTATAAGCATATGATGAAATATTACTCAGCTGTAAGAAGCAGTGAAGTCATATAGCAACATGACAACATGGAAGAACCTGTAGTACATTATGTTGAATGAAGCAAACCAGGCACAAAAGTACAAATATTGTGTGATTTCACTATTATGAATTAAATATAATGAGCAAACTCATGGAATTAATAGCTGGAATGTAAGTCACCAGAAAATAGAATGTGGTTAGAGAATGGAAAGCTGAGGTTTAATCTGTGCAGAATTGATAAAAAGTTGTTTGCAAATGTTTGGAAATGAATAGAAAAGGTAAGAGTACATCATAGGACTTTAGTGCTAACATATGGGTGTGATAGTGGTTTGTTTTTTGTTGTTTTGTGGTTTTTTGGAATAATGAAAACGCTCTAATATTGATTGAAGTGATGAATGCACAATTCAGTGATTAAACCAAAAGCCATTGATTGTGCACTTTACATAAATTGTATGGTTTATGAACAAAAATTAATAGAGTGAGTTGGGGGGCAAATGCACCAAATGTAAGATGTGGACTAAGTAGTAGTGCTTTGACGATGCTCTTTCATAATTTGTTACAAATGTTTCACAGCAATGCAAGGTATTTCTGGTGGGGTGGTGTTACAGAGCCCTGTATGATGTTGTGCATGTTTGTTTTGTAAGTTTACAACTTTTACTATACACCTATTCTTTATGTGTGTTCACGTATGAACGATATACTTCAATAAATTATTTTTAAAATGAAAAAAAAAATCCCATTGTAAAAGCCAACCTGTTTCTGACATATTGCTCCCAGTAGCTTTTAGCAAACTAAAACACTGGGTATTTCATCTCTTTCATTGATCAAATAGATCTACAAGGACTCTGACTCTATAGATTTATTCCATATTCTATTCTGTGTTCCTGAAATGATACTTTTGAATTGTGAATATAATTTGGAATGGTTAAGGCTTTGGTATTGTTTCCTGGCAACAGTGACTTCCTTTTACCATTCATCACAATTCCCATAGTTTCACTTCCTAGGACTGTGTGCCGCCATTCTCTGCTCCAAAAAAAGTGTGAATGAACAAATTGTTGATTTCAGGAAGTCCAAACCATACACAAAGACTTGCAGTTCGACTCTTCAACATCTTCGTTAAGGTACCTGGAACTTTATGAAAGACAGAAAAGGAAACAGCTGTTTTGGGAGTGACCTGGTTTCTTTCTCTATGCAATCGGACTATATCACTGGAAAGAACTGAAGAGAGTGGATTATTTCAGCTTCATACATTTCTCTAAATTATAGGTCTAATTGTCAAATGAAATATCTAAAGTTAAGACACTTCAGAAATTTCCATTTGAATTATTTTTGAAATTTCATGTGTGATAATAGTATCGTGATAATGTGGTTTTTTTGTTTGTTTTGTTTTTAGTCTTTATGTTTTGAAGATATTTATTGAAATATTTACTGAGAAAATGGTAAAATGTCTGGTATAATGGTTTAAGCCAGGTGATGAGTACATGGAAATTCCTCAAACTGTTCTCTACTTTTGTATGCATTTGAAATATTCTATAATGAAAAGTTATAAAAAGATTTCCATGTAGCATCCTGATATCTTACCAGTATTTTAAAAACAATACAAGCAAATACGTCTGCTGTATACCTGTTTCTTAAGACTACAGTCAATGTATCTCATTTTATATTTCAAGTTCTCTGTTACTAGAAGCATTACTCTTGCATTTGTCTCTGTGTCTGTACCTGAATCTATTGGTCCTAAGGTTGCTTCCTTGGAGAGGAAGGCAGACATTTTCAAAAGAAGCACAAATTCCAAGCCTTTGGAGCTCAAAAGATAACTGGATGGAAAAATCCCATATAGATAATGTTAAAAACTACTTAAAAGTTTAGTATGAGGATTAATGAAATACAGTTATTTATTGAGAGATACTCGGATTTGGGAAGGATTGCTGTTTAATACAATTACTATTATTTTAAAAGTTGCCTCTGTCTTCCTCATCATTGATTTCAGTCCAGTTCTCCACTGTGGCCTCAGAGAACTATACAAAGCTTACAGAAGAAAAAATTGTCCTTATTGTTTCTCTCCATCATTAAACCATAAAGCTGAGGAAGTGCAGACATCCTTTAGAGACTCCCTATATGAACAATAAGCTGGGGGGAGAAATTTCTACATGCCACTTTGTGTATGAACTAGTATCTATCTTTATTGCGCTAAGTACCTAAAGTACCTGACTCCCCAGGAAGAGATTTGCCAACATAAAAGTTAATTTAACTGGCTAGATATTCAGTGTCATCTATTGTATTTATGCAACTGAAAATCTTCTCTCTTCTCTCCCAGATATACAACTCCTGCTGAGCTAATGGTTTTCTATTTTTCATCTTGCTATTTATAATACACTGATGTTTCTTACAAAGAATCATTGGTCGAATCCACAAAACTCAAATCAACCATCTGAGCCTATTGCCAGCTGAGGTATTACTGTTTTAGTGTCATTATTCAATCATAGAAATATTTTCTGTGCACACATTCATTTCAAAATTATGTATAAGTAAAATCTTCCAAGGCTTTCAGTTTGCAGCCCACAATCATTTTTTATACTTTAAAAACTCTAGACTGGTTGCCAAAGATGTTAATGTGCCTTTTATCAAAATCATCCTTAGTCTCATTTTTTTCAATGAGTTTACAAAGCATAATAAAAGAAATTTATTACATTTGTTTTTTCCCTTCTTTACTAAGCCATCAACACTGACTGCACATTCTTTGAATTGCATTAAAGAATTTGACTGTCTAGACACAACAAAATAAGGACACAAGGCTTACTTGAAGTAAATCACTAACTTGTGCTAGCCAACAATGACCAGAAAGATTTTCTCTGTTTCATTGAAAGAATCTAGGTTGGAAGGATCATATTCATTTCACATTTTCTATTCTATCTTCTCCAGTCTAAAGATTTTAAAAAGAGAAACTGCCTAAAAATGCAGAGGTTGGCCTGAATTGTCTTACACTGATGTATTCACGTTGGATAAATTTATGTACAATATACAGTGTAAATGGCCAAACAAATCTAGGAGCAAGAGATGCTACCTGTTCCCTGAGTTGCATTTAGAAAGCCTCAGTCCAGCTCCCTTTTTTTTTTTTTTTACCGGGAGGTCCCAGGGATCGAACCCAGGTCCCTCCATATGGGAGACGGATGCCCAACCATTTGAGCCACGTCTGCCCCCCAGCTCCCTTTTTATTACAATAGTTTATTTAAGGTAGAAAGACCGTGGAGATAGCACCTGGCCCCCTTATTTTATGGATACAGAAACCAAGCACTAGATCAGAGGAGGAGCGTGCCCAGTTACTTGGCTGGTCAGTGCTCTCAGGACTTCATCACACTGACCCCTCACCAATTGCTTCCTTAAGAAGAGTGAATGGAGCTAAATGACTTCTGCCCAGAAATTGGAAGGACAGCTAAATTCTTGGTAAATTAGTTTTATATGGAAGAAAAATGATTAAATCTGATATATGTGTATCTAAACCATTTGCCTAGTAGGGGCTCCTTGTAACACAAAGCCCTCAAAGTTCATGTCTTCAGTTGTTCTTCTGGTAAAAATTAGGGAACAAGTGCAACCTCTGTTGTGGCCAGCCGTGACAGAAAACAGAGAAGCATGCCTTATAATTTTTCTAATGGGAGTTTTCAGTCCTCATGGAAATTCCTTAAGTTGACTTATTAATGAAAATTTCATGATGCTTTATTGGTTTTGTTTGTTAATATCAGAACATTCAAATCCTATTGTCTTCAGTTTAGACTTCCCAAGAGAGATGTCTAGCTTCATGTGCCATGGGTCACTCCCACAGTCCCATGACAAGCAGTTCAGTGAGCAGGGCAGGGAGGCATTTGACTCCATATTGGTTGCTGTAGACGACAGTTGAAGAAACTTCAGTTTCTTTTTATTAAAACTGTTATGTATTGATATTAGAAAACCTGGAATTCAGATATAAACTGTTGTTGAGTGCTAGCTCTTGTTTACTAAACTTTGAAGAGAACTCAAGTTTTCCTTAATGGGATTTTTTTTTAGCATCAAAACTCAAAAATCTTTTCTGTAGGATCTTCATGAACAAATCTCTCTCCTTCTCTCTGTCTCTCTTTCACACACACACTCACACACACACACATACCCCTCATTCCAGCAATATCTCAGGCTTTATATCTGAACTTTAGTATCCCTGAACAGAAAACAAAGAGGCGTATCCCCAGGGATATGAGGATTCAGCAGAGATTGACCCACTCAACCGTGAAATTCCTTTGAAGATTCATGTTTTGAAACCCTATATTTTATTTTTTCAGTTTCTCCAAACTTCGCGTTTGACTCCATAAGATATCCCTGCTTTAATATAAATATTATGTCTCAAAGAACTAAGAAGTGACCAAAGCTGATATTCTGAAAAGTAGCCTGTGGATTCACAAACACACTGACACCGGTCATGGGCATCCAGTTTGAGAGTCTGGAAGTACAAAATGTACGTTTTAGCAAAATTGAGATTTAATATAATCGGCATAATTGCCAGTCCCAGTTTCACTGGCATCTGGATTACACAAATCAAGTGCATTTGGAGCCCGGTGATGATGTGGATAGGCAGTCCTAGATCTCCCAAATGGCAGATAGTGGTTAGAGTTCAGTGCAGGCAGGAAGCTGAATATTAGGGTAGTCATTCGCTTAATTTGCTTATTCAACAACACTGAACTAGCTAGAAATACAGAGATGGGAAAATTACAGTTCCTAATCAAAGAAGTCTTCTAGCAGAAGAAGACAGACTCCTAAACTGGAAATTATAAATCAAAGTGAAAAGTGAAAACAGAGAGACATACTAAGCGCTAGCAGAGAGGAAGTGGCAGGAACTAAGGCTCTGTCAGTGAAATGGAAAGAAAATACTAACAATTCTGCCTCTTCCATTGCCCTGAAATCTCTTCAAAGTTGGATGGAGGTTGGAGATAAGTAAGTAAAAAGAGGCAAGAAAGAAACCTCACATCCCTGACTTGAGCAAGTCCATGTGCGATGAGACAGGAAACATAGGGAGTAGAGCAGATTTAGGGGTGAAGGTGGAGGTGAAGAAGGTGGTTGGGAAGATGATTTAAGTTCAAGATGTGGATAAGTTAACTTGGAGATGTCTTGCAAGCCAGTAAAGTGGATACGTAAAGCATTCAATTAGGTTTATAGGTCTGGAAGTCAGGAGAGATTTGAACCAGACACTTTTATTTGGGAGTTTTCAGGATATGAATAGTGGCAGAAGCTGTGAGAGTTGAAGGATATTTATGGAAAGTGGAAGGACAAACTGGCTTAGGAAATAGAGAAAATTGCCCATCAATGTTCAGGGCCCAGTTGAAGCAGCTGATTACAAATTTAACCAGTATTAATCGTCCTGGTTTTTGTTTTGTTTTGTTTTAATTTTCTGTAGCAGTGCTCAGAAGCTCAGAAAGAGAAGGTGATGGTGGGAGAAGAAGCAGATTGAGGGACTTTGAAGCTCTGAAAAATGAAAAATGTGTAGGTTCATTACTTTTTCCAACTTTAGACCTAGATGAGTGGAAGTAATGTCTGGCTTATTTAAATATCCATTTTAAACACCTCCCCATGAATAATTGATTTATTTCAATGAGGAAAAAACATTTTGTTGCTCTTTAAAACTCCTCTCTATTTAATCAATTTGCTTCTCCCTGAAGTGGGGTCAATTCATGGAGGTCCTACCTCAGCTACCAAATCGGTTGA
This sequence comes from Tolypeutes matacus, assembly GCA_026826555.1. NCBI lineage: Eukaryota > Metazoa > Chordata > Mammalia > Cingulata > Chlamyphoridae > Tolypeutes > Tolypeutes matacus. Next base: position 10,574,173 of record JAKSZT010053888.1, read on the forward strand.
AAGGACACAATATGCCTGATCAACTTAGAACCCAACTTAGACCCCACCCGAATGTTAAAGGAACTGAGATAAAGTAGAGTACATAGAGTTTAATGCCAGATACTGAAAAATAAAGGGAACCAGGTCTTAGAACTAAAGAGTAATGTGATAGTTTGGTCACAAGGATTTTTATCCACTTAATCTGTTGTGCAAAATGAAAGAACAAGTAGCTGTGCTAACTTAATGTGACATTACTGGCCAAGTTTTCCTATATTAGGGGATTGGTCTGAGAACCTGAGGTTGAGTTCAGTTTGCAGATAGGAATTAAATGGCTTCAACTGTGTGGACTGCAGGGTTGCAGAGTCAGACCGATTACAAAATAAGGCTTTGTAACTTTAGGAGAGCTCCCTCCCACCCACTATTCCCTAATCATATGCTCTGAGCATTTGTGTGGTATCACCAAAATGATGGGTCCTGTAACTACTATATAGGAATTAAAAGGAAATGCTGTGATCATGAGTGAAAATAGCATGATGAAATGAAGAAAGAGGAACACAGAAAAATGACACTAGAACCAGAGTGAAAGAGTGGTCAGAAGCTCAAGAAATTATCAAAGGGAAAATTCGCATGTGAATAAAAACAATGAAATTGTCAGAAGGATATAGAAATGCTAGTAACCAAATAAAAATATAATATAGCTTTGTGTAATGTAATGTAGGAATTGGGCGGCCAGGGTGGGGTGGCGGGGACATTCCCAGGATAGATGATGAAAAGAAAATAAGGGAACAATGGGACTCAAGCATCACATATAAGAGAAAGCAGTCCTAGAACCCAGGAAGGAGGCCCTAAAGTGAAGTGACATTAGCCTCTGGGAAAGCAGGAAACGTCTACTAGAGGTAGAGCAATAGCGGTCTGAAGTTTACAACACTGGTTATTTCTATTATTTTTCATAGTAAAGACATTTATTATTCAATGAATTAGGGCATGCTTTAAACACTTTTTCTTTTGGGGAGGGGATCCAACATTTCTACTCAAGAGAAAAATCAAATACCTACTCTGGATGAATTGTATGCTTTATTAATATATATCAATAAAATGATTTGTTTAAAAAAATCAAATACCTAACATTTTTACAATCTACAAGTCTTTTTTGTTATTTTTGTTGTTGTTGTTTAACAGCTCTTATGCCATGAATTCATTGGGAATAGGTTCCAGTAGCACAAGCTCCTTTTCATGGTTCTCACAAAGTTTGCTTCTCGGGGTGGAGCCAGCTGGTGCTTCAGTTGAACCTCTCTCTTTGGCTTCCTTCTTTTACTGATCATTTTCCTTCACAAGTTTTAGTAAGCTCTCTCGTCTCTTAGAATGCTTAATATGTACATTAAACCTCTTTGCAAGAAGCCTGCCTGTTTGTTTCCTACAATACCTGCAGCATGCTGGATAAACATCGTAGACTTTTCTGTTTTGCCATGGTAACATTTGTGGGGCATTCCTTTTTGAGCAGTGCCCATTCCCTTGATGTCTACACTCTCACCTTTCTTGTAGATTTCCATGTATGTGGCCAAAGGAACTCCATGTTTTCTAAAAGGCCTAGAAAACGTATAGCCGGTATCTCTCCTCTTTCCATTTGTGTTTGTCATTTTGGCAAATTACTGCAAGATGGCAGTTCCAGCCAAAAGGAAGAACACTGGTTATTAAATAGTCTGTGCTCTGCTACTGCTCTCAAAATAGTTTGTTACTCCTTATCAAAAATGCTTAAATTCATATTTATCATTACTATTCAATGAAAGTAATGCATAGTTTAAAATATATACTTTCCAATAAGATACTGATGCAATAACTGTTTTGCTTGTAGCTTCTGTTGAGTAATGTGTGAAAATTTCACAGCTTTAAATCACATGTCATCACACACATTTCTATGCCTTTTGAAATTTTGATGTTTTGATTAGAAAAGGGGGAAGCAGATGTGTCTCAAGTGATTGGGCTTCTGTCTACTATATAGGAGGTCCATCCAGGGTTCGAGTCCCGAGGCCTCCTGGTGAAGGCAAGCTGGCCTGAGTGGAGAGCTGGCCCACGTGGAGTGCTGGCCCACATGGAGTGCTGGCCTGAGCAGAGAGCTGGCAGAGCAAGATGACACAACAAAAAGAAACACAGAAGAGAGACAATAAAAAACACAGCAGATCAGGGAGCTGAGGGTAGCACAAGAGATTGAACGCCTTTCTCCCACTCCAGAAGGTCCCAGGTTCGGTTCCCAGTGCTGCCTAAAGAGAAGACAAGCAGACACAGAAGAACACATGGTAAATGGGCACAGAGAGCAGACAGTAAGCACAAAAACAATGGTGGGGGTGGGGAGAGAAATAAATCTTAAAAAAAAAAAAAAAAGAGGAATGAAAACTCTACCTATGCCAAAATAGTTCATGTTCTATACTACACTGTCTTAAACCGTGCTACTTGTGAAATCCAGAAATTTTAAACATCATTGCCTCAGATTATATTTGGATTAATCCAGGGATTGGCAAACGTTTTCTGTAAAGACTCAGATAGTAAATATTTTAGACTTTGTAGGTAAGAGGGTGTCTATTACAACTATTAACTATACTGTTTTAGCTCAAAAACAGCTGTAGAGAATATGTAAATAAATGGGTGTGACTGTGTGCCAATAAAACTTTATTTACAAAAATAGGCTGCAGGCCAGGTTTGGCACATGGGCTATATAGTTTGTAGACCCCTGGATTAGTCTATTAATTCTTAAGTTTGATCATCTTTCATCTAAACACTATGGTTTATATACACAGGTTTATTAATTAGCAAAAACATATAGAACATGGTTCAAATTGTAATTATTTTGCTTAGGTGTTGATCTAATAATTTATTGAAATGTGGGCTTAATGAGAGCAGAGACTGCCTTGTTCACAGTTGTGCATTTAGCACCTAGAAAAGTCCCTGGCACATACTTGGTACTATATACATACATTTAACAAATAAATGAATTTGTTTTATAAATCAGCTGTTTCTTCACAACAGGAATGCTAATGAAACTTATTTTCCAAAGGATCTATATCTGAAATGGATTCTCCTAATATATTCTCTAGAAATAACCCTGTTAACCTACATATTTAAATAAATATGTATTGTTCAAATGTACCTGCTATGTATGCTAGGCACAGGGTATTACCTATATTTCTAAAATTATTTTTTATTATTTACAAACAATCTATACCCACCAAGCAAAAACCTCGCCTCCCCCCCCCTCCCCACACACACACAACACCCATCCCCTAGTAACCTCCCATTTACTTTCTAACTCTGTGGATTTGTCCTTATGTGCCTTAATTATTTTACTCACCATAATGTTTTAAATGTTCATCCATGTTGCAGTATGTCTCAAAACTACATTCTTTCTTACAGCCAAATAATATTCCATTGTAATATGATGTTTTGTTTATCCATTCATCTGTTGATGGACGCTTGGGTTGTTCCCACCTTTTGGCTATTGTGAATAATGTTGCTATGAACATTGGTTTACAATATCTTGTTTTCACTTTCTTTGCGTATATACCTAGGAGTAGAATTGCAGGGTCATATGTTAATTCTATATTTAACTTTTGTGGAACTGCCATGATGCTTTCCACAGTGGCTGTACCACTTTACATCCCCAATGTTATCTCCATTTTAAGTTGCTAAAAAATTACTAGTTTTGTTGCCCAACAAAAAGTGACATTTTACCAAGCGCTTTAAAAATAGACTAAACATCTGGCCACCAGTAAGCAAACCACTCTGCCCAATGATGTGTAACCAGGCTAAGTCTGCCCTACTGTCCAGCCTCTTCCGGGCACCGGGACTGGGCTATTCCTCTCCAGACATCCCATACTCCAACTTGATCCCATCTCTTTGTTTGCAGGAGTGTGAGGGAGTCCAGGCTGTGAATAGGCACTATCTTACAAGTCCTCCTGGCAAGGAGGGGTGTAAGGTCCATTGCCCAACAGTTCCTCAAACACTGACAATGGCCACCAGTAGTACTCAGCTTTGCCACCTCTTCTGTAAACTCACTCTTCTTCACAAACACATGCCACCCACACCACCAAACCTTTGCCATGCACACACACACAAAACCTGCAAGGTCATACCCAACCACCCTCTCTTCCTTCTTGACTCACCCAACCCCTCCTGAGGTAGGTTATGGACAGGACCTTCAGTCTCCTACTCTATTATCTTTCTAGTCCTGATAGTAAAATAGTGTTTTACACCTCTCAGAGAGTATTATTTTTAATACTCAAGAGTCCATTTGGAAGTGAAAAAACACTGAGCAAGAACTTTCTCTTTACCTTCCTGCTTTACTATTAGCTTGGAACACACCCCTATGTTTTTAAAAAAATACTGTTTCCATCTCCTCACATTCCTACTGTAACAATCCTAATTCATTTTGAGTCACATGGATGATTTTGCCTATCAGAAAAAAGGGTCAAAAAGAAAAAGAAAAATTTAAGAAGCATAATGAAAGCCAAAGTCATTCCTATGACCTGCAGGGTCCTCCATCATCTGTCTTTTCTTATCTCTCTTTTATTTTATTTTATTTTTTTTTTAATTTTTTATTTATTTTTATTGTGGGTAAAAATCAAAATTCTCACAATACATACAAACATTTGCAAAATGATATATAAATATATATGCATATATGTTTATTTGCTTACAAAAATGTTATTTTTATATATATATATATATACACATATATTTTAAGAGGTGCTTAGATTACCCAAAATATTACACGGAACCCACTGGGATTCCCATGTTGCCCACCTCCCACACCTCCCACCACATCCCACACAAACATCTCCCACAAGTGTGGCCCACCACCCTCAATGAACTTACACATTTGACCTTAACTGCTATTACTCTTCCCTCTTGCTCACTTAAAAGTGCCAAGCACACGTTCATCTCAGGGCCTTTGCACTTGCTATGACCTTTGATTAGAATTCCTTTCCCACAGACGTATGCTAGCTCTTTTACTCCTTTGCAGCTTTACTCAAAAGTCATTTTCTCAGTGAAAGCTTCTCTTGCCACTTTATCCAATATTACACACACATCTTCCCAATATCGCATGTCCTTCTTCCTCTGTTTTATTTTTCTTCCTCCATTTTTTTTCTGCATGGTACATATCAATAGTTAACATGATCTCTATCTTATTTCTCTCTATTTCTTATTGTTAGTCTCCTCTGCCAGAATGTAATTTCAATGAGGTCTAGATTTCTATTATTGCATCCCAAATGCCTAGAACACTGCATGATATGTTGTGGGTACTTGATAAATATTGAGTGAATGAATGAATGAATACTTTACATATCTTAAAGGAAAATATGGACAATATGCTCAGTATGTGTTATCCACTAAATGCAAGGAAGAGGCAATAGTGTACAGCTTAGTCCCTTATGAATTTTATTGCTCTCATTGCAATTGGTTAAGAACTCTTCTGTTTTGTAAGCAATTTCATAGTGGCAACTGCTTGATGTTGAACAGCAGTGGTCATGAAAATGTGAGGTATTTCTTTGTTATATAGGCACAAAATCATGATTCCCCCCCCCACCCCAGCACAAGAGACACCTCATCAGTACAAATAACCCACACCACATATGACAGGCATTGTCTTACATTTTGAAATGGAACTGACCAGATTAAATACATAGAGATATGTACTGGTTGCCTAAACAAGAATTCTTCCCTGAGTGCTCTTTCTCGTTTACCTGTGGCACAAACACTGAAATCTGACTACAGCCATCAATGTCCATTTATGTTTTGAACAGAATACTCACTTTAAAAGATTAGCATTAATATCTTCTATAATTTGTAATGATAACCTGACTTCTTAGTACCTCTAGAACAAGTCAAATAGTTTAACAATGAAAGCTAATATAGCTTCTATTGTGCATAATTTTTGCTATCCCAATGCATGAGATTTCACTAATTACCCAGCAACTCTGTTAGGCTTTTTTCCTTAGCACAGTAACAAGGAATGCAGAATGTTTTGTAATAGCAACTTCTCAAGAGACAGAAACCCAATTATCCTTGGGTTTTCCTATGATTAAATTTGCCTCAAGTTAGCAAGGTCATGTCCTGCTGCATCACAGCTTCAAGGGTTTGAGATTAGCCCTTGGAAACAGCTGGACAGTATATATTGTGATTAGATTTCAGCTATCTGTCTTCTAGGTAAAATTGTAACTAATACAGTTGTCCTTCTATTTGAGCTTCTTCAACATGGCACAAAAAATATGCAAATTATGTTCTCGAAGTGAACCAGACTCAGTACACTAACACTTGGAAAAAGACCAAATTCAAACAGAGCTGTGGAGTTGACATGTTGTTATCTAATATGCTTCAAATGCATCAAATACACCCATATTCCCATCTCAATTGTAGGTTGTTGTAGACCACTCCCCATTGCTCACCCTGCTACCGTACACAAGTTTTCAGGTACCCCACAACTCACCAAAATATATAACTCTCCTGGGGGTCAAATTAGACTCTAAAGTAACTAGCACCAGCATATGTACAATGTGAAATGAACAGAGGTGGGCAGGTTGTATTGATAAAGTGAACCCTAGTGAGGTCACTATGGTGCGGGGATTTGTACTGTCACAGTTTAGTATATGTTTTCAATGTTTGCCTTCAAAAATATCTGAGTTTTTCATACTCCATGTAAAAGAACTTTACACACTCCAGAGGAGAAATAACCCCCATCTAAGAGTCCAACATTAATTTAAACTAATGTGTCAAATACAAAAACATCTATGAAGCTAGGGAAATGTTGGATTCCTCTAGGTTCTTGGCTCTGTCGCATAAAAGAATTTAAGAACACACCAGTTTAGTTAGGCCAATAAAAATGCTTTATTGAGAAATGGGGGACATGAACAGAACTTGCTGAGAAATGGAAGAGAAGGACAGAAATACACACTGAGATTTGATGCAGGCTCTTCTAGGCAAAGAGAGTGAGATTTGGCTTGTGTGGTTACCTTTTAAGCTATATTATCCCTCCCCTTGCTAATGCTAAGGGAAGGGAACCCAGCTGTTATCAGTTACCCCACCAAGGTTAGGGGCCAATGGTGAGGTCTGTTTGGAATATCCAGGGCCTCTCCTCAGCCCCAGAAAGAGTCCCAACTAGGACCTCAAGGTCAAGGTCAAGGTCAAGGTCTCAGCGGAGTCTCATGGCCATGTTGTCTGTTGGCCATGTTGTGGCTTGTCTTCTCATTTCCCTGTACTAACCTGCCTCAACTCCCCCCTCAGAGAGGTCAAACTCTTATTCTTAACGGGGTGCTGAGGGGCAATGGTCATTCTTCTGTAGTTACTTCCTACTGGTTAGGGCAGTAGTCCCTGCCTGACGGGGTAAACCTCTCTGGCTATTCTATTGTGGTTGAGGGAAGATGGGTCCGGCACCCTGGTTGGAACTGGATGAAATCCTTGCATAACTATAATAATAAGGCATTGATTCTGTAAGAAACAAACTTAATTAGAATTTTGAAGATACATGGTCCCACTAAAAGGACAAAGAAGATAGTAGTAAGTGAGCCCAAAAAGGGGGCCAGCCATGACTTCCTGGACCATGAGAGTGAGAAAAGCCACATGCCTTCAGAGTTTGCATCCTCCCAAAGTTGATGGGAAACAGCATTCTTCCTTGAGTTCTTTTAGATTGTTGGTTAACTCTAGGGAGAAACTGTGGTAGACCTGCTGAGATTGGGTACAAACTGCAAACCCCAGGTCCCACAGCAGTAGTTATGCTTAGGAGAGCTAAGTGAGGTATGGAGAGGCACTGCCCTAGACATAAACTCACAAAGACAGTATAGGCAATAACAAGACAGGCATATAGCAAGGAAAATAAAGGCAGTACTTAATAGAGCCATTTCTTTATCTTATAGACACATTCATTAACTACTTAGAAAATGAATTAAGGTTACCAGGGCTTTAAAAATGTTCAATATCTCTCTGCATATGATCTAGAATAGAAGAGATATTATCATATTCATCAGGTATATAGCTACAACACTTAATACTAATCAATACCCTGATCAATGCATAAGTTTCTCTTTGAGCAGCAATTAATAGACCTAAGCTCCAGGTTTCAATATGATACATATTATCCCTCCTTTATGGCCTGCCATGGCAGGCCATAATGCCAATTGTGTTTAAGTTCTACCTACAGTACTCTGATAACCATTGCTCCACTTGGTATGCCCTTCACACAGACGACATGCTGTGGCACTGTTGATCCTAGAGAAAGACTAGGAAGGTAAGGCTCCAGTGTTTCACCAGCTTGGTGCATAGCGCCCTTTGGCACTATGAAACAGAGCCAGTATGGAGGCAATAGCCATTGTTCATCTGGCCATATTGAGCCATCATTGGCTGCCGCAGGAGTCTGAAACTGCAAGGTACTCTCCATCCACTTCAGGAGCATAACCAGAATTGTAGTAGATACTTTTATTGTTTTAGGGGTCAGTGACAAACCTAGCCAATAACTCAAATGGAGAGGCAATATGCAGGGTATTTGGGCCTGGTTTGAATGCACAAGAGAGTTTGACAATGCTGAAGTCTATCTCTTTTAATTTTCATACACTTTCTAAATGTTTCCAGTGCAATGTATAACATAAAATGAACTGAACTATTTTTTAGTACTTTGCTTTTTACTTTTATGCCTTTACTATGATTACATTAACAGGTATTTTACTTTAGCAGTACAGAAAAAATTACCTTCTTAATTATTATATGAAAACTGAAGATTCCCCATGGAATCAAGATTAGCTTTCCTTACACCACTTTAACATGCAGATTGAAATGGCCTCTGACAGGTTTTCCTGTTATGAAGTTACTTTTGTTATTAATATCAATTTAGGTTTCTAATTAATAATGGTTTCTTGGAATTAGCCATTTAAATGCTTCAGTTTAGAAGATGTTTTTAAAAACACCTTATAATTAACCGTAACCACATAGCTACTTTACCTTTAAATAAGCTTATTAAATTACAATTAGCAACCAATGAAATTTACTTTATTTTAATTTCATTAAACATGAGCTTACAATTTTCATCATCTTAAAGATTTAAAACAAATAATGTTAATTTATTAACTTGGTATTCTGTAAACCTAGGGAGATAATACCCAAGCTAAATAAAATTGAAACATTATAGTTTACGCAGGGAATGTTCTTTTTCTTCATTTACCAGAGGCTAAAACCTCTTTTCTTTAATAAAATTCTAAAACTGTGAATAATCTTAAAAGCATACTGACTGATAGGTTCTGGAATATATTATAATTGTTTAATTTATTTTAATCATAATTTAGAAAAGATCTTTCCATAGTTTTCAAGGACTTTTACTTACTGAAGTTTGGTAATAGGATTATTAACCACCCTTATTTTAAGGCTGTTAAAAGTTTTAAATTGGGGGATTATAGGGAAAACTGATTCCTAATTCCCCAGCCTAGAAGATAGAGTTGGGTTTTTGTTTTTAAGATTTTATTTATTTCTCCCCCATCCACCTCATTGTTTTGCGCTCATTGTCTGCTCTCTGTATGTTCTTCTGTGTCTGCTTGTCTTGTCACTGGAAACCAATCCTAGTACCTTCTGGAGTGAGAAAGAGGCACTCAATCTCTTGCACCACCTCAGCTCCCTGGTCTGCTGCACCTCTTATTATCTTTCCTCTGTGTCTCTTTTTGTTGCATCATCTTGCTGCACCAGCTCTCCATGCAGGCCAGCACTCCTGTAAAGGCCAGCACTACTGTAAGGGCCAGCACTCCTACATGGGCCAGCTCTCTGCTCAGGCCAGCTCATCACATGGGCCAGCTTGCCTTTCACCAGGAGTCCCTGAGAACTGAACCCTAGACCACCTATATGGTAGATGGGAGCCCAATCTCTTTTGCCACATCTGTTTCCCAAGATAGAATTTTAATCTGTCACATCTAGCCCCTCCCTCAGAGCTCTTGCACAGAGAAGGCCCTGGGGGCTGGGTAGGTCAAAGAGCTTAGAAAAATCTTCCCTTTTCCAATAGTTTCTATATTCAGATTTCTATATGACCTTTCCATCCTGCTTAGCCTAATTTGAGCTCCAGGAATATTCATTCACATATATAACCACATATTTAATTTTTAACAATTTGAATAGAGCTCTTTTAAGAATTTTCATTTGTTAATTTTATATTACTCTCCAAATGTATGAAGATATACACTGAGCAAAGACACAAATAGAGAGTTTGACACAAAAACACAACTCACTAAAGTTACTTATAACTTTCGTTCTTTTACAAAATAAAGTTAACTGTAAAGTAACATGTAAAAGATGTCTTTGTGGAAGCAGCTGTGGCTCAATCAGTGGGGCTCCCGTTTGCCACATGGGAGGCCCCGGGTTCAGTTCCCGGGGCCTCCTGGTGGGGGCGGGCCCGCCCGCGTGGCGTGGTTGGCTGGCCCAGCGAGCACAAGCAGCAAGGGGGGGATAAATGAATAAATAAATAAAAATCTTTAAAAAAAAAAAGATGTCTTTGAAAGCTATACCTAGTTACTCTAATTTGCACTGTGACCGTGCAGTTTTGCACAAGAATTTCATTCTTTAATTATTGATTTATAACCAAATTGTTCCCAATGCTTTTAAAATGCAATTTACAACAGTTTACTTTACTTCAGAGGTTTGCTTAGTTCCTATTTTGACTTTGACAGACCTTGGGTGAGCAAGACTAATTCCAGTATATGCATTGAGGTCACTGAAGTCTCAGGGAAACCTAGTTTTTCACATGACTTACCGCTTTTAGTAACATCAACACTTGAGGAGGGAGGCCTCCCCCACTCTCCAGTCTTTGGAGATAACAGGACTCCAACAGCTGCTGGACTGGAAGAGTGGATATTCAACCCCAAGGGTCAAGAATTACACCAGGTGGGGGACAGATGTGGCTCAAATGGTTGGGCATCCATCTGCCATATGGAGGGACCTGGGTTCTATCCCCGGGACCTCCCGGTAAAATAAAAAATATATACATAGAAAGCGCATGGGCTGCCAGGCTCTGGGGAGCCATGCAGCAAGATGATGACGTAACAGGAGAGAGACGCAGGGGAGAGACAAGACGAGATAAATCTTAAAAAAAAAAAAAAAAAAAGAATTCCACCAGGCAGCAATTTAGTCCACACTTGGAGTCATGGGAGAAAGCAGGGTTATTGGCACCAGTGGAAGGACAGGAAACAGGGTTGTTTCAGGTCTGCTTTCCCCTGAGCCATAGTGGGCAGAAATTGTCATGAAATAACCATAAGCAGAGGCAAGGGGGTGAGGCTAGGCCTGAAGTAACCATAAACAAAAGCAAACTCAGTTTATAATTACCATCACAATAGCTGAAACCTAAGGGCAAGATGAAGCAAGTGAGTAAAGCAAGGGTGTAGCTAGACCTGGAAAAACCATAAACAAAGGCAAACTCAATTTAGAATTATCATCACAATAGCTGAAGTCTAAGGGTGAGGTGAAGCTAGTCACAAAATAATCATAATCAAGGGTAAGTTTAATTTATAATTACCATTACTATAGCAAGCACAAGCTAGAACTGAAGTAGCCATAAACAATGGTAAATTAGTCTAAGATTACCATTACGATAGGTTCTAGACTAAATCCACCTAGTTTTAGCAATTAAAGATATCCTTCTGCTCTTTTATAATATAAAATCATCTATATAATGATCTTAACTCTTAGTTACAGTTTCTAGTAAGTTTGTACTTAAAAACAATTTGGGCACTTCTGTTTATTAACTAAGCAACTAAAACAATTTTATTAGTAAAAACTTTGCTAACTTTTTGTGCTCTTCCTGCAGTTGAACTAATTCTATTTGTGAATTATACATCAAATCCAATGGCAAGATAATACTGACATTTAAAGACTCATTTTTAGGTTACCTTTCACTGTCATCTATTTGCGATAACCCCAAATCTGATTTGGGAGTTCCTAGATACAAGCAGACTGACAAAGTTAAAGCAAGCACAGATTGGAACAGAAGAGAATTTTAAAAATTTAGCTTAGCTTAGGGAAAGACTTGACTTTAGAATCACCTAGATGCAAAGCCCCCAGTGTCTGTCCATGTCAGTAGTTGGAAGATTAAAGGTACTTCTAATTAAAAGGAGTTAACTAGCAGTCTAAGGAAATGATACAATGGGTGATAGCCATTCTGAACTCACAGAGAGGGCCTGGTAAACCTCTGGTGGACTCGTGCTTGACTAGGCCACATGCCCAGTAAGGTCTCAAGGACAGTTTCACCTGCAATCCAGAACTTCCTTGGATCTACAAAGCTCCTACCACCTCCGAAGAGGGAGCTGGAAGTCTGGGCAGACCAAGTTTATGTCCTGTGCGAGCCTATCCAGGAACCCTCTTGTAAAATGGCAGAACAAAAAGAGGGCACAGACAGGCTATAAATAAAAGTTTAGACTCACCAGTCTTTGCCAGGTGTTGAAGAGGATTACCTTCCTCTAGAACTCCTGGCTGGCTCACCAAATAAAGCTGGGGAAGTTTTGTATTCCTCTAGGTTCTTAGCTATGTGTCATAAAAGAATTTAAGAACACACAAGTTTAGCTAGGCCAGTAAAAAGAGTTTATTAGGAAATGGGGGGAAAGAACAGAGCTTGCTGAGAAATGGGAGAGAAGGATAGAATTATGCACTGAAATTTGATGTGGACTCCTCTAGGCAAAGAGAGCGGGCTTTGGCTTGCATGGTCACCTTTTAAACAATTATTTCTCCCCTTGCTAATGCTAAGGGGAAGGGCCTTAGCTGTTATTGGTTGCCCCACCAATATTGGGGGCCAATGGTGAGACCTGTTTGGAATATCTGGGGCCTTCCCCCAGCCCCGGAAAGAGTCCCAACTGGGACCTCAAGGTCAAGGTCTTGGCAGGGTCTCACAGCCATGTTATCTGCCAGCCATGTTGTAGCTTATCTTCTCATTTCCCTGTACTAACCTGCCTCACCTATACATCTATGATAGCCCTGGAACTCTTTTAGGTACTGTAAAGAAGGGGGAAAAGAAAAAGACACAGAATTTGTCCTAAATGGAAAATTACTATAGTAAACTTTTGTAAGTATATGCAAAATGTACAGTTTATGATAAATGCCAAATTAATAAGCATGGGCGGAGTTCAATAAGGGAAGCAATAAGGGAAGGTAAAGAATAGGCACTCCAGAGGTTTTATATATGTGATACTATTATTATTTGTAATGCTACTAAAGATTTTCTCAAGAGTTTAGAGAATTTGGAGACAAATATGCTTGATCTGATGAAAATATAAATAGTTGGAGTACTTCTAGGTATATACATTTTAAAATAATGTGATTCATTTTACAATTTTAACATTTTATATTTATTATTATAATATTTTAGGTTTCTCATCACCAAGTCACAAAGGGGTAACATAGTTCATTTGAACAGGTATTCAAAGAGATATAGTAATAGAATAATTTACAGAAAGAACATTTCAATTGCAACTTTTTGTGCTTCCATGAGAAATAAGAGTTTGGAAAAGAACATTATTATAGCTGTCATTTTTTGAGTGAGTCATTTTGTTCATATCTATCTCTAATCCACCCAACAACCCTGAAAGATAGGTTCATGTTTGCTCTCCTCTCAAATTAACAAATTTAAGCTCAGAGAACTCAAGCGATTTCTCCAAGCCCACACAGCTAATGTCTAGTAGAACCAAACTGATCTCAAGTCCACCTGGCTCTGCCCCTGTCAGGGGAGACTGGGGTAGAGTCTGTGGAAGTTCTGTAGCCTTGGGCAAGATAATTTCTATTTAAAAAATAGGCATCATACTTCCCATTTGGCAGAAATCTTTTAAAAATTACCTGCAAGAAACAATAGCTATTAAAAATAAAATTTTAAAAAGAAACAGTAGCTATTATTGTCTAACACTATGGATTCCATGATTCATGCAGTTCTGTAGGCAAACCATGTAAATTGCCAGAAAAGTGTAGACCAGCATCCAAAAATATTTACAAAATAATTCAAAGAATTTGTTTTAATTTCTCAAACATGATGAAAGGGGCACCTAGTTTAGAAAACTTCATGATATGCTCTTTTCTCTTCCATTCACCCCGACCCTGTGCAATTCCTTCAATAGCTTTCTTTCCCTCAGTCATATAGAAAACTTTTCCACTAGCACTAAATATTAAATATATGTTTTTTTTGTTTTTGTTTTTTTTAACCTGTTCCTCTTCCTCCTGATTCTGGACAATAACTTCAGTTCCATCAAACTGTATTGGTAATAGCAAAACCTTCTTCAGTTTAGAGTAATGTTTCTCAACCTTTTTATATTCTTCCCCTAAGGAAACTTTTGAGACATCTTTTTGTCCTAAATGTCCCAGACATGAAATTTTAAGGCCACGGATATACTGGATATCTGTTTATGTAATGTGGTCTTTTGGAGGGCCACAACCCAGTGTACCATGTAAGATTTCTTGCTGTCCCCTCCCTCCTCCAAGAACCATTTTTCTCCCCCTTCAGGACACTAATACCCTTGTTGAGGATGCATTGTTTAGAGTAGAGTTTCTCATACTCAGTTTTATTGACATTTTGGGCCAGATAATCCTTTGTTGTGGGAGGCTGTGTTGTGTACGTTGAATTATTAGGAGCATCCCTGGTCTCTACCTAATTGACACCAGTAGCCATCTTTTTGTGTTTGTTGTGACAAACAAAAATATACCAAAAATGTCTCTAGACATTGCCAAATGTCCCCTAGGGAATAAAATCCCTGGTAGAGAACTACTAGTTTAGCAGAACAGTGAATGGCCAAATGGCCAAAGGTGGAGTGACAAAACTTTGAATATTTATATATAACAATTTTTATTCAATCTGTTATGATTAAGTACTATATGCAATATAATTTGCTAAGTATAGGAGGATACAATTATGGAACAAAACTCTGCACCTTATTTATGAGGATTATAATCAAATAATACATACGTACAGAAATCACTACACCACAAGAAAGAATGTGAGATCTTATAACAGAAATAGAAAGTATTATGAGTTAATGGATTCAACATATGTCTTAAAAATTCAGGCCACCATTTAGGAGTTATTTGGGTGGTCACGCATCTAATATTTCTTACTCCTGAGCCACCATTAAAATTATAACTAAAGAGGTTTTTTTTTTGTTTTTTTTTTTTTTAAGGCGTAATCACACAATGATTGGAAGAAATGAGAATGAATTTTTGGAAACTAGAAAACATATGGAATAATAATAACTGATTTTTAAGAGACCTGAGAAATCTAAATCCAAGCCAATAAGTGGGAAAAACTGAGAATCAACAAAAGTGGCATGGAAGAATCTTTAAAACTTTTGGAAAGGGGACAATGGAACAGAATTATAATAAAAAAAAGTAAAAACAACATGACAAGCAGTTAGATCCCTCACTTTCTCAATTCTCTGCTTCTTGGTAACTGGCCTTTCCTTTCCCTAGTAGAAAACTGGAGATTTATTCTCTGGGGAGTACAAAACATAAGATAGCTGAATTGAAATACAGAAAATCCAACTGAGGACTAGGATACTATTCAAATAAATAAATAGGCATATATGTGTTCATATGCATATGAAGTGATGAATATAAAGAACCCTCTTCAGCATTTTTAGTCAAGTTTGGAAAATAAAAGACTTAAAGATTCTCACAAATTGGCCACAAAGATCATCTTATTCTGAAGCTCAAAGTTGATAAGACCCACCACGTACTTAGAATCTTCAAACAGCTTTATAGTCTCAATTCTGAATCAAAAACAGTCCACCTGGGATTGAGACATCTGAGAAAAGCATCTAGTACAGAAGATAGTGAGCAAAAGAAACAACTTGGGAGAAAGAAATCAGCACAAGAAATATTTCAAAACAAAAAACTACCAGTAATACCTTATGAGAGACAAGAGATTGTGTCCATGAAAAAAAAGAATAGGGTGTTGTGAAAAAGAAAATTTCAGAAGACAAAATCTCAATAGAAAGTTTGGAAGAAAAATTCATGAAATGTACAGTAGAGAAAAGTATATAGAAAGATAAATATGAGAAGAAGAAAACTAAGGAAATTTCATGACTGGTAGAAGCTGCAACATGTGAACAATAGGAATTCCACAGAATAAAGAAATTATCAATGAAATAATTCAAGAAAATTTCCCAGAATTGAAGTTCATGAATTTCCAGATTCAAAGAACCACCTGAGCACTTGAGTGCTCACATCATACCATAGTTTGTGAATTATTTTGGGAACACTAGGGTCAAAGAGACTCTACAAATTTTAAGAGAATTGCAGTAAGAAAAACTATATATAAAACTGAAGGTTAAGAATAGCATTGTATTTTTTAATATCAACATCAGAAGCTATAAGATAATGTAGCAATGCCTTTAATATTATGGAAAGAAACTATTTCCAATTTAGAATTATATACCCATCCAAACTATCAACCAAGTGTAAGGAAATAAGAAAGGCATTATCAGCAATTTAGGAACTCAAAACATGTAACCGTATATGTACCATTATTCATGAAGTCATACAAGGAAGTTATCCATTCAAATTAGAAAATAAGAAAGACTGGATTCAAGGAAAAAGGAGATCTGATTTTAAAATGAGATCAGACTATCCAGGATGATGATGAAGGAATAACCAAGGTCTACTGCTTTGTACCAATTGGCAGCCAATTCAATTGGAATAGCTCAGAGAGCTCCAAATCAGAGATCTCTACTATGAGATTGATGGGCTACATAAAGAATATGAAATGAACACAATGGGAAAAAATTTATAGAATTGATGGAGAATCTTGACTTGAATTATTGTTAAAGACATAGAGAACCAACCAGACAAACAAATAAGAAGAAAATTATTAACTCTTGGGTGAAAGTTCTGAGTAACATTTACATTATCATAGTAATGTAGTCAGGGATCTAATGAAGCATTTTTATCAAAGCAAAAATATCATATAATTAAATAAGGAGGGTGGGGGAATTGGAAAAGTGCAAGTATGAGAGTAGGGGTGAAGGAGGACAGAGGTGGTACAAGACAGCTAAATCCATACCTTCCATTGGTAGAAAGTCAGGAGATAGTGCCTACAACTGAAAAATCAGGAAGGAATAATATAATTTAATTTAGATATATGGTAGTCAATAGAAAAAGAACCAGCTAAAAGAACAAAAACTAATTTTCTCTAGAATGGGGGGAATGGGGAAGAGAAAGAAAACTAGAAACTGGTTTTTAAATAAAATTCTTTATAGGACCATTTTTCTTTTCATGTATAAGAGAAAAAATGTATTAAAAAAAAAGGAAGGAGGAAAGATAGGAGAAAGGGAGACAAAAGAAATTGTTATTAAGTACAACTCTAGTCTGAGATTGCATGAGCCATTTAAAAACCCAAATTCAACTTTTAAGGATATATATGAGTTATTGGGGATTGAACCCAGGAACTTGTACATGGGAAGTAGGTGCTCAACCACTGAGTTACATCTGCTCCCCAATATGAGTTGGTTTTTTCATTTGTTTGCTTGTTTTTAGGAGGTATCAGGGATCAAACCCAGGACCTCGAACATGGGAGGCAGGCACTCAACCACTTGAGCTATTAATACATCCGCTTCCCAAGGATATTTTTATTTTAATATTTAAAGTTATCAACTATTCTTAACTCAATGGTTTTGGAGAAAAAAAGACAACACTGATTTCAATTCATAAAAGTATGCAGGGCAAGGGGATGTACTTTTGTAATAATTAAATGATACATTGCAATATATATTAGCTATTTGGAAAACACCATAGTGCAAACTGAAACTATTTACAGTTAACTTTAGATATGAAGGATTCTGGGAAGGTGATTGTATTAGCCAGGGTTCTTTTGGGAAACAGAATCAACAGGAGATATCTGTCAATAATATGAGATTTTATAAGAGTCTCTCAGGCGACTGTGGGGATGCACAAGTCCAGGTTCCGCAGGCAGGCTGCAAACCAGGGACTCTGATGAAAGGTCCTTGATGAGTTTCTGGGAGAAGTTGGCTGTCCAAAGACAAGCTGGGAAATTCTCTCTGAATGCTGAAATCACTTCCCCTTTTAAGGCATTCAACTGATTGGATAAAAGCGTAATCCATTGCTGATGTAATCTCCCTGATTGATGCAGATGTAATCAGCCATACATGCAGTAAACTCACTGGTGACTGAAGTCCATAAATGCTCTTGTATTACAATTAGCCCAGTGCTTGCTTGACGAAACACCTGGACATAATTACCTGGCCGAGTTGACACATTAGCCTAACCATCACAGTGATGATGGTGGTTGATGGTATAGTTTTTGATTGTCAATAGATTCCTCCTCTCACCAAAACAGATAGAGCAACACACAGACAACATTTGAAATAAAACAATGTGACAAGTTTTCCCCATGAACTCCAGAACAAGAGGATGGAGACAAAATGCCAACAGCTACAAGACCTGCATGTTATTGGCATTGATGAGGGGAAGAGAAAATAGTCAAAATATCCAATAGATATTCATTGGAAAAAGTAGTATGCCTATTTGAGAACGGTAACTAAAACTGGGAGTTTTGCTCAATCCAATAACAAATCAGTGAAAGAGATTCATAATGAGGTCTAAAAAGGCTGAAGCAGGCTAGCCCTGGAAATTCTCAAAACTGAGTAGTGAGGGTTTCCGTCCAGGACAGTAAGATGGTTTGAAGCTATATGGATACCAGAAAATCACATTTTTAACACCAATCCAGGGAAGCAGGTGTAGCTCAAGTGCTTGTGCTCCTGCCTACCACATAGGAGATCCTGGGTTCGGTTTCCGATGCCTCCTAAAGAAGATGAACAAGACAGCGAGCTGACACAATGGGCAGGTGCAGTGACCTGATGCAACAAGATGACGCAACAAGAGACACAAGGAAGAAAACATAATGAGAGACACAACAAAGCAGGGAGAGGAGGTGGCTCAAGTGGTTAGGTGCCTCCCTCCCACAATGGAGATCCCAGGTTCGGTTCCCAGTGCCTCCTAGAAAAACAAGGAAGACGAACAGACAAAGCAAGTGCAAACAATGAGGGGCTGGGGAGAAATAAATAAATAAATAAATAAATAAAGTAAATCTTAAAAAAAAAATGCCAATCCATTGTTGTGAGTGTAAACCTTTTGTAAATTTTTTATTAGGTTACTTTAGTTAAGGGCTTTTTGATTAGGTTACTTCAGTAAGGTGTGGCCCAGGGTGGGTCTTATTCCACTTACTGGAGTCCTTCATAAGAGAATGAAATTCAGGCAGAGAGAAAAAATAAAGCCACAGAAGACAGAAGCTGAAAGCAAGGAAACCTTGAAGAGAAGGGAGAGATCAGCAGACACCGCCATGTGCCTTCCCATGTGACAAGGAGCTTGGAATTGCTGCTAGCCAGTCTTTGGGGAGAAAGCATCACCTGATGATGCCTTGATTTGCACATTTTTCTCAGCTTCAGAACTATAAGCTTGTAAGCGAATAAATCCCCACTTATAAAAGCCAGCCCATTTCCAGTATATTGCTTTCAGCATCCCAGCAAACTAAAACAGGCAGGACCCACAAATCAAAATTGAACAGAATATGAAGGAAGGAAAGGTCAAAATAAAACTGTGGTGAAAAAGTCAAGAATTCTCAGAAATCAAGCTACCATATCATTGAACACTTTGCACACACATACATAGATGCACAACAGAAGCAGGAGCTCTGAGAAGTTAGAAAAGCTTTCTGAACCACATCTCTTTCTAAAAGTTCAGAAAAATGAATTTCATATAAAAAGGAGCAACAGGTCAAATTCCATACGAAACTATTAAAAGAAAGAAAAAAAAAAAAGAATAAGAAGTAGATTAACAACTCTACAGAGAATGAAAGCACCCCAGGAAGAATACCCACAAAACATATCAGAACTTGTAGTACTAGAAAAACCCAGTATAGCTTAAATATTTAGGCAATGTACTATACCTTATAATGTCAGAAAAATTCAATATAGCTCTTGCTCACCTGTCAGGAGGCAGTCAGAGCTACAGATTTAACATTGACCAGATTTCATTCACGCCAAGTAAATGAACCCAGCCCAGGACCACCCTGGCCCCTCTTCAAACTAAAACTTTCTATTTCAAAACAAATTAAAAGACATTAAGCAAATAATATAAAACATTTAAAAAAAAGCATTAATCAATATTAGAAAAACTCTGAAGTAACAGGACAGAAATCAGGGAAGAATTACAAATAACAGGAAAAAAATTATTCCAGAAGTGAAGACTAAACTAAAACAACACAAAAGCAAGTAAATACAAGAGCTAATGTGTTGAGAGAAAGAGAAGGTTAAAAGGAGGAATGTGTTCAAACTCAAAAATAAATGACATGAAAAAGATTCCAAGAAAAGTGACAAATATTGAAGATTGGCAAAGAAGATCTGCTATATGGATAATAGAAGTCTCTAGATAAGAAAACCAAAGCGAAAGAAAAGAAAAAATATGAAACTATAATTCAGGGAACTTTCCTGGGGAAAAAAATAAATACCTAAGAATATCTGCCTGGAAAAAATCAACCCTAAGACACACTATAGTAAAATTATGGATTTGAAAAAAATCATGAGGCATCTAAGCAAATGACATATAAGAAAAGGAAAATTAGACTTTTATTAGACTTTTCAAACACATTTATGCTAAAAGAAAACAAAGCAAATATTTAAGATATTTATGGGAAACAAATGTGAGTCAAAGATTTTATATTCTGCAAAACTGACTTTCAAGTATAAAAGACCCATACAAGCTGATATGAACTTGTAAGAACTCGAGAACATTATTCCCATGAGCCTTTCCTAAGGAATCTATTATAGAAGGAGTTTCAGACAACATGGCTAGAGGGATATCAACTCTAGTACTAAATAAGGGACAAAAGGGAGAGAATACAGTTAGTAATGGCTTAAGTGCTTTGACTATGTAGATATCCCACACATATATATTTTTAAAACTTGGTGGGGAAAGAGAGAAAATGCAAATAATAAAAATAGTAATAATAAATTATAACTGTTTCAATAATTGGCGGCAATAGTAGCTCTAACAAATCCTTTATTTGGAATTTTCCTGACTGCTTTTGTTTAGAATGCCAAAAATATAGTGATATCTTTAATTCTGCATGAAAACAGAGCTAGGGCTTGTCAGATATGTAACATGTTGCTGTTCTTCTGTATATGAACTTTCTCAAAACATAACAGTTCTGAGTCCTGAGCAAGCTAACATAAAAAGAAGTCTGCATTAAAAATCATGGAATCATTGATTTCATATGAAATTATGGAAAAGAATGTTTCTCATTAAAATGCAGGCTTCTAAAGTGGTTTAAATTAAGTTTTGATGAGCATCAAAGTTTGTTTTATTTCAAAACAAAATCTAATAAAATTTCTGAAGAACGTTTTCATAAAGCAGCACTGTAGTTCTGTTTGCAATATTGACAAATGAGGAAGTATTGAATTGTTGGCAAGCTGACCGTTTACTTCTTTGTTTTATTATGGCTGTTAATTTCCTTACTAATACATTATAATAGTCCCTCATGTATGTCAAAACAAATGAATTAGAATCTATCCTTATACCCTTCCACATGCTTCTCTGAGTCAGCGTTGTCTGAGACAAGCTCTCCTTCTAGGACTTGGACTGGTGTGTGCATCAAGACACGTTCACAGCCTAATTGGAGTTACTCAGAGCAAATGAGTCACACAATATTTAAATCTTTGGCTCTTTAAATCTTGTTGAGCTTGTTTTATGTTAAATCCAAATTTCCCCTCCTGCAGAAACTTTAAAGAGTAGAAGGTGGGGCTTTTGCCTTCAGCATTTGAATGAAATTCTGAGCCATATATGCATATTTTTATACCTTCCAAGATCAACTGTTTTAGCCAACTTCTTTCTTTACATCCCAATTTGATAGTTAAGTACAGCTTTTAATGGTCCCAAGGGGAAAATGTGCATTTCTCCATGACTGATTCATTGTGGAGGACCTCTGTCCCCACACAAGGGGAAGACCACCTGTGAGGGATTTACTCCTCACCTACCTGCTTCTTAAATTAAGCATTTGAAAAACTAAATTCTATGTGAGGATGTCAGGTTCCCAATGTGAACCTTACCTCCCAAAGATTCTTATGGTATTGGGTGTGGGAAGTTGTATCCATTAAAGAGAATTTAGGAGTGTGCAATATTCCTAAGACTATTGGAAATCTGTGTTGATAATTTGGAAGTGGTTATTCTCAAGGGAAAGAAATAATTTGTGATGGTTGGAAGCTTAACATGCCCCCAGAAAACATGTCCTTAAATCAGAATCCGTTCCTGTGAGTGTGAACCCATTGTAAGTAGAATCTTTTGGTGAGGTCACTTCAGTTAAGGTGTGACCCACCTCATTCAGGATGGGTCTTAATCCTATTACTGGGTTCCTTTCTAAGAGAATGAAAGTCAGATAAAGAGAAAGTCATAGAAGAAACTGAAATCAATGAAACCCTGAAGAGAAGGGAGAGACCAACAGATGCCACCATGTGCCTTGCCATGTGGCAGAGGAGCCAAGGACTGCCAGTAGCCAGGCTTCAGGAGGAAAGCATTGCCTTGATGATGCCTTGATTTGGACATTCTCACAGCCTCAGACTGTAAGCTAATAAATTCCCATTTTTAAAGCCAAGCCATTTCATGGTATCTGCTTTGAGCAGCCTAGGACACTAAAACACCATTTTAGTTGGCAAGGAAATTAAGAAGGAAGATGAATATATCTGGAGCTATGATAGGCGTATTTCTTATCACAATCTTGTATGATCAAAATATAAGAAATCAGAAAGTATCTCCTTAAATGGTAAAAAGTGAAGTATTCATTAAAAATTCAAGGGGGAGCAGATGTGGCTCAAGTGGTTGAGCACCTGCTTCCCATATGGGAGGTCCCGAGTTCGGTCCCTGGTGCCTCTGAAAAAAACAAAAACAAGGAAAAAAAAAAAAAAAAAAAAAAAAAAACCCCAACAAGCAAACAAACAACAAATGAAGAAAACCATCCTAGGGGAGCCGAAGGCCGATGTGGCTCAGGGGTTGAGCACCGGCTTCCCACATATGAGGTCCCAGGTTCAATCCCCAGCCCTAGTAACTCAAAAAAAATTTTTTCAAGGGTACATAAATAACAGAAAGGCTCCTTCTCTAGAAAACTAAAAACAGAAGCAGATGAGGTATCTTAACTAAGTCATAGGAAATAGTTTTTTTCTTGAATACTGTAAAAAAAAAAAAGAAAAAGAAACATCTAATGCCAATTGATGCAAAAAGTTTGAAAAATAGTACTTTCCTTTTTAATTCATTTAAAGAAATATAAAAACAGATCCTTATAAGTTAAATTTAACGTTTATAGAGGCAAGGTAAGATTTTAGTGAACATAGCAATTTAACTCACTCTTCTCTCTTTAAATGTTATAATTTTCAGTAGCTGCAAGCCAAAAAAGCTTTCCTATTTTTAGTGTTAGTGTTCAACATAAAACTATTTTCTGTGTTTTGGAGAGGAATTTGGGCCCAATATTGTAGTCACCTGCAAATTCAGAGTTTTGAGTAACAAGGGAAAATGGCATTTCTCTACACTAAAGAAAAAGAGACCATATGAGTACCACTAAAATGTTACTCTAGAATTTGTGTGAAATTCTTATAAGCGAAAGTCATCACAATTTTAGCATTTACTACAAATGTTTCATCTAATTGAGAGACAGCTTCTGTAAATTCTGCAAGATGACACTCCTTTTCCAGTTTTAGAAACTGCTAAAAAATCAGACTTCATTTGGACATGTTGTCAGTGTTTTGGCATTTTGTGGGGGCCAAATTTTAAGGGGAAACAGTGAGGTTATTATCTCCTCCATGACACATTTGAGCGGCCACTCCCAAGTAATTCCAGCTTTCAAAAACTGTAGAATTTCCAGCCACAGAGAGCAAATGGATTTTGTTCACTGAAGTTATTCACATCCATGGCTGTATGAAAAACTGACAGCAGTAAATATAAATTACTTAGCTGTATTTTATGAGGATTTTTAAAAAAGGAATTGCATAATTCTTTCAAATTGCACATTAGTGAAGAAAAATTCACAAAAGTTGAATTTGCTTGTTCATTTAAATGGAAAAATGGAGATTAAACTTTGCATGAAAGTGTAAAACAAAAATTGCCTAATTTTGAAATAAATATTAATTTCAAAATGGATTTTATTTTTTATTAATGGAATTCTATCTTACCTCCACTTCTCTGCCTACTGGCCCCCAGCCACAACTCTCTTGCCATCTTATCCATACTCCACATAACTATAACTGTAAGAGTCTTTTGTTGTTTTTTTTTAAATATAATTTCCTAGAACATGCTGCAGAAGAGAGATGTTAATAAGAAAAGAAGACTCCTTGGTACTTAAGTGGTTAACATCAACAGGTTTATTTAATGCAGGCTTTTTCTGAGGCCTTAATCTGTTATTTTGCAAAATGAATCTCCAAGGAGATGGGGTAAGTAGCATTAACCATATTTGTTTAACAACAAGCCCCAACTCATGAAATCAGTGTTCATCTATACCTACAAATAATTTGCAAATTGCTATTCCAAAATGAAGAAGCAAATTTTCTCAAAAACTTTCAGGGTCCCATTTACTTTTAAATAAAGCCCAGAATCTTCAGCAGGACACTCTGTATTGTTTATAATGTATAATGTACCCCCATCCATATTTCTTTCACCTTTGACTACATTACCCCACTTTCCCTCCCTCCTTCACCATCTTGAACCATTTGGAACTCCCTTGCGCGTTCATGTCTCTTCCTTCCCTCTTAATGTCCCTTCCAGCCTCCAGTGCTCTTTCCCCCTTTTCCACCAGTTATGTTTTGGTCAGTCTTTGAATCCTCACCCTGGTATCACTCCCTTTCTAAATCCTGGCTACCCTTCCTGCCCACTTTCAACCAGATAAGCTTGGCTCCCTACCCTACATTTTTATAGCACCCTGTTCCCACCTCTCCTCTAAAATTTAGTGAAGGTGTATCTCGTCTTTCCCCCCTCTGTTTTGTGAGGGTAACCTGAGGGCAGACCTAGCTCTTTTTTATGTTTGTACCACCATCACCAAGTACAGTGCCTGAAATATGGTAGGTGTTTATTGTTGGAGGCAGCCAGAAAGAAGTGAAGCTAAAATGGCCGACCGACAACAAAGAACAAGCCTGATCCTATATTTAGCCTTCTTTGAGGAAGTAGCTCACCCTGCTCCTGCCCACGCGAAACCTTCCCGCCTTCCACAAATAGCAAACCCTCCCTAGCAACCAACTATGCCCAATCCCAGCCTGCCACATATGCCTTACACGTACTTCCCCTTTCTCATGATATATATGCCACCACCTCCCTCAATAAAGCAGAAGCATGTAGAAAGTCTCTCCTGTGTGTGTCTGTGTCAATTGTCTCTACATTCCTCTCTCTGCGTCGGCGCGAGCTCTGGTTGACTGTCCCACGGGCCGGGACAGTTTATTAAGTCATGGCTAAGAGCATGGATAGGCAAATATAGAAAGAAAAAGAAAACTCTAAAATGAGGTTGCCCTACATCCAGGAGAATTGCATGTCAGTGATTGAAAAGTTAAATCATCTGCTGGGTGCCCATCCTGAAGTACTTCTGAGGATACCATAATAACATACCAGGCTAATGAGAATATTCTACTAATGAGGAGAGTCACAAGCATAAAAATTAAGGCTGATAAAAATAACTTGAGCCGTTAATACTTAACCACAAATTTTGTTGGCATGTGTTCCCCCCCCCCCCGCCTTTGGACATTAATTTATTACAATTTAATTCATCACAGATGTATTGCTTTCTTTTTAGAATTGGCAAAGTCAATAGAAAGTGACAATATGTCAAAAGAAAACTCTGGGTGCTAATATGATTTAATGTCTGTGTCTAAATTTGTGATAGAAATTGATTTAGGGCCTTATCCTCCTCTTATAAAGGGAATTTTCACAAGGCTATTTTAGTAGATGAAGGACCCATAATAGTCTTTGCTAAATATGATAAAATCTGAACTGACCTAAAAGAAAAAGACAAAGAATCAGATGTAAGCTGGACTGAATCAAAATCTACTCTTTTGAAACGATGACCAAAATACAAAGTTATTCATTTCTCCAGAAATATCATTGTCTCTAAGTTGTTAAAGTCAGTTCCCTTGAGTTGCATATAAAATGCTTTTTTTAAAAGTTGGGAATTGCTTCAGTAATACCCTTGTTAAAACCTTCAGCATATACCCTACTGAGAAAGGGGGAAAAGAAAGAAACCAGACTGAAGGTTTAGCCAGGATGTGAGAAAACTCAGGACATGACATAGCATAGTAGTGGAAGGCAGTGGACAAAGTCAACTTTTCTTAAACACAGAAAAGGGATATATAATTTTTAAAGTAGGGATCTTTTGCAGGGGAAATGCTGCCAAATGTTCCTATGTGTCACTCTACAAATGTGGTAATCATAGTACATGTTCATTTTTCTTTTCCATGTCAGTGAATGAGCCTATTCAGCAGAATCTATAAAAGATTTTTTTGCTTATGAATATTATTCCTACTACAGTGGGTATGACTCATTTGTAAAAGGTGACCACAGGGGAAAATGGTCAGAGAACCTACCAGAAAGTAAAATATTGCCAACATCTAAAGACAAGGTTGCAAACATTTTATTCCATACATTTGATGCCTTTAAATTTCATGGCAAGTGAAAGAACTTGACTTGGAATATTGTATAAATAACCAGAAAATACTTAAACTAGGTAAAATGAATAGATTGGATTATGATCGGGATGAATCATTTCATCTTGCTGATCCTCTGACCCTGAGCATATTTTATAAAATAGTGAATATTGAATTAGCATAGGTGGATCATACCTTTGGCCTTCAGGAACATCACTGTCCATTGTCAAGTTATTATAATGATGGCACTACTTACTGTAGTAGTAATTAATATTAACAATGCATGTGGATTATATATATACATATATTTTTTAAATACATACACATAGGGGTTGGATGTAGCTCAACTGGTTGGGCGTCCGTCTCCCATATGGAGGGACCCAGGTTCGATTCCCGGACCTCCCGGTAAAAAAAAAAAAAAAAAAAAAATACATACACATACATTTAACTGACCAGTAATAATAACCACACAAAAAAATATCTATTGCTGCTAAATAATACCTACTCCCAAAGAGTCAAAACAGTTGCAGAAAGCATTCCCAGGGTCAGAACCTTCTGAAAATAAAGCAAATTAATTTCTTAATACAAATCCCCCTTTGTTTGAATGCCTTTCCTAAAGTTGTATCCAAGAGACAAATGTGATCTGCAGAGTATGCCATGAGACTCATTTTTCTAGGTACCACTTTTCCATGAATTAACCTCTCCATGCCAGTGAATCTCACATGACATATTGGAAACCATGCTACAGTTATTGTTGTATTTGTCTTCTTTTGTTATATTTAGCTCCAGATACCAAAGCATTTAAATTATTGGGTCCCCTCTGACATCTAGTATCACAACTAATCCATGAATAAATAACACAGCAAGGGTTTAAAATTTTTCATTTCCATTTTTAAGTTGTATTAATTCAACAGTTTTTAATGGTCTATAGAAGCCCATTCCCCATTAACCACAGTATAGAGATTTAAATTATTTTTCAACTATTAAAGTGTATTAATAGTGTAATATTCAAAATATTTTGCACTACCATTCAGCTTTCCTCCCAAAATACAATCATTTTTATGAGTTTTTTGTGTATATCCTTCCAAAGATAATCTACATATTTACCAGCAGAGACATATACAAATACTACAGAAACGTGTAATTTAAAAAGTAGAGATTGTGGCACTACAAATGCAGGCTTTTCCTTCCTGGAGCAAGCAAAAACAAAACCAAGAAACACACAAACATAAATATGAGTTAAGAAGTAGATAAAAGATATGAAAGGCATAGTTACTGATGATTCTGTCATACCAAAAAATAAATAAAAAGATAGACTGTGAAGGTGATGTTAAGCAACCAAAGGAGAAGTCCTGGGAGAAAGCTGCTCTGCCTTTGCCATAGGATGTAGTGAAAATACTGGTGATTGCATTGTCAGATTGATCTGGATTTAGATCCTGTCTTTGCCCCTTATTAACTACATGGCATTGGACAAAATAGTCAGTTCTCTGAACTCAGTTCCAACTTCAAAACTGCAATAAGTTGTACCTCATAATGTAATCCTGAGGATCATATGAGATTTTGCATAAAGAGTTCTGTTTTTCATAGCTTTGAAGATCATACTCATATATCTTCCACAGCCCTAGATAAGAAAATGATTAAAATAATTTTTCTCCTATGAATAGAATAATAACCCTATACCTTCAACAAAAAGTTAAATTACTTTCAATATACTCTTTTTTTTTTTTTTTTTAAGATTTTATTTATTCATTCATCCCCCCCTTGCTGCTTGTGCTCGCTGGGTCAGCTAACCACGCCGTGCGGGCGGGCTTGCCTTCACCAGGAGGCCCCGGGAACCAAACCCGGGGCCTCCCATATGGTAAACAGGAGCCCTACTGATTGAGCCACAGCCGCTTCCATTTCAATATACTCTTGACCAAAGCAGATGCAATTAAAATATACTAGAACTCTGACCTTTTGAAATACAAATTTTCTTGTGACTAATATGGAAAGTTAGTCCAGAAGAATCTGTTATCCACAGTAAAAGAATACCCCATTTTACCAGCTGATGCAAGTTTATGGTACAGGGAAGCGGCTGTGGCTCAATCAGTAGGGCTCCTGTTTACCATATGGGAGGCCCCGGGTTCGGTTCCTGGGGCCTCCTGGTGGGGGCAGGCCTGCCCGCACGGCGTGGTTGGCTGACCCAGCGAGCACAAGCAGCAGGGGGGGGATAGATGAATAAATAAATAAAATCTTTAAAAAAAAAAAAGTTTATGGTACATGTAAGGAAGTCCAGCTGGAAAACTGGACTTTCTGTAGACATGTAGATTTAACTGTTTTTTTTTTACCTAAATGCACAGTTGGGTTTGCTCAAGAGCCATACCCTCATCTGTCATCCACCCAATAACCTTATCTCTTTGAAATGTAGTACATGGTTCCCTTGATACTGAGTTTTTCATTGATGTTTAATTCTCTTAATATAGAGTTATTAAGTCAAAAAGAAATGAGGAGAGTGGGTGTAGCTCAGTGGTTGGGCACCTGCTTCACATGTATGAAGTCCCAGGTTCAATCCTGGTACCACCTTAAAAGAAAAAAATGAACAATAGCAAAAAAACATTCACAAAAACACCTGTCCTGTCATGGGTAACAAAAAGTTATTGAATGTTTTCTTCATCCCCTCATTTGTTCTGAAGCATATATATATATATATATATATATATGCTTCAAAAATATATATATACATATGTATATATATATATTTTTTAAAGAAGCTTTAGATTACATAAATGCTGCATAAAAAATATAAGGGAGTCTCATATACCCCACCCCCTCCCCCTCCCACACTTTTCCACATTAACAACATCCTTCATTAGTATGGTACGTTTGTTACAATTGATGAACCCACACTGAAGCATACTATAGTTTACATTATAATTTATACTTTGTCCAGCACAATTTTGTAAGTTATAACAAAATATACAATGGCCTGTATCCATCACTGCAATATCATGCAGGACAAATCCAATGTCCCAAAAATGCCCCCATATTACACCTATTCTTCCTTCTCTATCCTTTAGAACCTCTGGTGACCACTGCCTTTACATCAATGATAAGAGTTCTTCCATTGCTAGAATATTAAGTCTATGGTAGAATAATAATAAGTTTACTTTAGTCCATTGTTCATTCCCCAATCCTGAGGATTTTGGGATGGTGATGCCCACTCTGCTTCTAATTGAGGGGGGCTTAGATCTCATGGGGCAGATAGATGGAGCTATCTTGCTTGCAGTTGTAGACTCTCTGTTCCTTGGGATGGGCGTTGTCCATCATCAGCTCCTTGTTAGTTGTCCTTGTGAGTCCAATGAACTGAAGAGTAGGTGTTACAACTCTGCTGAAATTTAGGGCTCAACTGGCACATGGACGGACCAAAGATTTAAGTCTCTGGGACATATATTTATCAAGTATATTGCTAATTATGGGTTCAAACTAAAGTATATTTTAATTGCATCTCTTCCCAGAAGAAATAGAGGGAGGGATGGATGACAAACCCAGGCCTTGGATGAAGCTGCTCAAACTCTCCCAAATAGATTATCTTCAAATAAGAATAAATATGAGTCGTTCTGGCAGAAGCTCCATGAACATATCAGTTACAAAACTGTTTTTCATAAATTACACAAATCTGTGGCAGTGGCAATATTAATGTAAAATAAGGGCAAAGAAAGTGACCATTTTACTGACACCGTTTGTGATAAATGTTATAAACAAGGTCATGATAAGCTGTGCATGGTCAGCATTAAACACGCAGATCTGGTTCAAGGTCAAGGGGTGTCAGCATTCTGCAGAACACAATCTGTCATTTTTGTGAATTTGTTAATTGCTAGAAATATACCCTTGAATTAACCTACTTATAAATTAGAAGAAAATGTGATTTAAGGGAATACTGTAGAGGTAAGGTTTAAAACACATTTTAAAATGTTGAGGAATTATTGCTTTTGGAAAACGGCATAAAATTTCAAAAGAATTTATATAAATCCATTTCCATGGTGCTTAATATTTTTCAGAATAATTTATAATAACATAGGGCCCTATGATAAGGATCAATTACAAAGGTAGCACCAATAAGAAAGTTAGGCATCAATGACCAAAAAAAAAAAAATCTCTTTATATTAAGGTTCCTACTCTGCCCTTTCTTTTTCACTCTCCTTTAAATCTTCTAGCTCCAGAGAAATCTGTTTCAAGTTTCTCCTTACTGGGAGAACATTAATTCTCACAAGATACAGATACTTCAGTTACTTAAAATATAATTAGGGCTTTAATTTTTTTTTCTTTTAATTAGGTTTACTTTCTCCTTTGACTTAAAGTATGGCCAGTCATATTTTGTTAGTAAAATGGGATAAATGAATTCAAAACAATATTTCTTGTAACCCAAACCATGTATCACCAAGAACATTTGAATAAAAGTTAAACAAGTCTCAAATTAAAATGAAACATTCTCCTCAATCACCAAATATCCTAAGTAAAAAGTGATTTTTGAAAATCTTCCTCTAATATGAGAATTATACACTTGAATAAAGATTCTTATTTTCAACATTATTTCACTGTGATTTTATAGACTTTCTCAATGATCTACTGCTAATAATAATAGTTATTGAACTAAGGGTCAGAATATTTAATTTTGTCCTCATAACAACCTATGAGATAAGTATGAGGATCCTTTATTTAACAGATTAAAAAAAAAAAAAAGTAGAGTTAAGAAAAGCTAAGAATTTTGCTAAAAGCCCTATAACCGTGGGTGACTGGGACCAGAACTCTGCTCTAGCTGTTCCATGCTTCTCCCATCGATAATTGCTCCTCTCTCTGAGACTTAACCAAAGCCATGATCTGAGGAAAATGTAGTGATCAATATTTTCTGTAAAGGTATTTACAGTGTTGCTGATGGCTTCTGCAGGATTTTCTTGGAGTGATAGGATCCAGACTTCATAATCCTCTTCAAAGTATCCTATATATAACCAAGTAAAGTTAAGAAGGATAACTGCCTATAAGTCATATAAGTTTCTATAGGGTTTGTGTGTTCCATAGACTCTTTGAAAGAGATATATTAAGTTCCTCGCATGACATGCAAACCCACTTAAAATCTGAGAGTTTGGTTTAACTGGGACCAACAGATTGAGTAAAAGCTACTCTGTCTAGTATTCTAAACACTGTTTGTAGTGCTGCATGTATAATTATATCCTAATTTTTGACAACAATAGATTAAATTAATGGTAGCTGTTATTCTAAATAATAAATGAGAAAAACAGGTTGAAATTGCCAACATTTAAATATTTAAATTGGAATTATTGAGGAAGGAATTGTTTTATATAAGTAAATTTTACAGAGAGTTAAAAATAGCTATTTTAATTAATGCCATTTGTTTGAAAAAAGATCCCAAATACCGTTCCTTGGGAGCTACTGAGTTTACCATTTGCAGCTTGACCTCCAGGCCTGTTACAATGCACGAGAATAGAAGTTCCAAACAGTGTTCCTTCTCGCACAACCTAGTGAGGCTCAGATAGAGGTTTTCCCACCCAGGTAGAGAAGCTGCTCTTTCATCCGATTTTTGGTGGCTGCCTCTCTTCTCTGTTGACAGGCACTGCCTGTTGTTTATCATGCCTACCATTGCCTGTTTCTGCCTGACGCTTCCCCCTGCTTCTGAACTCCATCATATACTCTTCTCGGCTTTTCTTTTTCCTTTGCTCTTTTGTCTTCAGTTGTGTCCTCTGCCCTTCCTGGCTTTCACCCTACAAATGCAATATTTTGTGAACTTCACCAGCCGGCCAAAGTAATTCTTTTTTATTGGTGAAGCAGATGGGAAGAAATCCTCGTTTGAGCTTTTACTCTTTGCAGACGTTTATTTTCATTGTTTTAGAGATTCAAGAAAGATTTCTTGCTCTCAAAGCCTTTTGTTGTGTCTTCATCTAGGATCAAAGCTATCCTGGCGTGATGAGTTTATATTGTATCATTTTAGCTAAGCTGGAACTATATTTCCCAGAATTTCCCTCACTGCGTACTCTGAGCTAGTGTGGTCCACAGGAAACATTTTGCACAGGAAGCCAGAAGAGAAAGAGCCATTATATTCATTTACACTCAGGAGGTCAGCAGAGGGCCTGGAACACTGCTGCATAGCATGGACATCCCTGCTAACCACCTGCCCACAGCTACTCCAGCTGCTGCTGGATCTCCTGCTTCAGCGCCTCTGAATCCTGGGCCAGGTGCATGTCACAGGGCTATAGCATCCCAGCATTATAGAAGCTGGAAGCTTGGAGGTAGTGACATGATCAGCATTACACCCCTTCATTGTGCCAACGCAGGGCTATAGCACCCACCAGCCCTTTGTCAGGAACCCTGATCACCTCCCATTTTATACTGGTCCTTTACATTGATGATAGGCTGACTGGATCCTGTGAGCAGGAGTAGCAACTTCCCCTGACACATGGGTGCGACAATTGTGTGCCAGAAAGTGGGAAATAAATCCTGCAAACATTCAGGGGCCTGTCACTTTAGTGAAATTTCTAAGTGTCAGTGGTCTGGGGTGTATATCTTTTCCAAAGCTAATTACAAGCCGTTGTGTCTGACCCCTCCTACCATTACAAAAAGGCATAATGCCTAGTAGACTCTGGATTTGGGGGGCAAGATATGCCTCCTTCAGGCATGCTAATCCAACCCATTTACAGAGCCACCTGAAAAACTGAGTAGTTTTAATGAATCCCTGAAGAGAAGAAGGCTCTGCCACAGGCCCAGGCTGCTGTGCCATTTCGGTGTATGATGGACTCTACAGATGTGATGGTGCTTAAAAGGTCAGTGGGTGGATACAGGTGCTGATGGAGCCTTTGACCTTCCCCTATAGTGGGTCACAGCACAACTTCTTAGGATATTGGAGCAAAACTAGGCCATCTTCTATAGAAAAGTATTACTATTCTCCTTCTGATAAAGAGTTTCTTGCTTGCTATTGGACCTTTGGCACACAGCAGCCCTGGAGGAGGCTGAGGTCAGGGAGAGGCCTGAGGCCAAGAAGGATGATGGCAGGAATAGCAGGTACTGCCCATCTCCAAGGTGGTGGACATATCCCAGGCCGGTCTGGCTAAGATGGTGCAGGACCTGCTGATCGGGAAATTACCCATCCAGTGCATGGATGAAGACAGATGGTGTTGGTGAGACGATGGAATGAGGGGAGCTAAGCTGTGTGGAAGGAGCTGAGCTCTGTTGGGAGAAGATTTCCTCTAGGAAATTCTAGTTCTTTGGCCATAATAGTCTACTGTGTCTGGTTCCCTTCTGTATCTCCAGAACCTAGGCTATTTCTTGGTACTAATAATGCACTCAAAAGTACTTATTGAATGAATGAATGAAATAGTATTTCAAATCGCCTTAAAAAAAAAAAGTTCTATTTAAATGCCAAGTTGACAGAGACTAGATTGTGGTGGATTTGTATCATGGAATTTCATTTCTGAGAAACCCCTTCCCTACATAAAGTGCA
The DNA here is from genome assembly GCA_026826555.1 of Tolypeutes matacus. Lineage (NCBI taxonomy): Eukaryota > Metazoa > Chordata > Mammalia > Cingulata > Chlamyphoridae > Tolypeutes > Tolypeutes matacus. Next base: position 10,608,301 of record JAKSZT010053888.1, read on the forward strand.
GCATTAAACTGGGCTGCTAGTGACATTTTACACAAGTTTTGGAAGGCAGAAATGAAGGAACAAACATATTTCTTTACACTCACAAAGTCAGTGCAAGTAACAAGGGCTGCTGCATCTCATGTACATTGTCCCTTATCTGCTGACTCACGTGGTTGGTGTGGGGCAGCAGCGGGACTCTTGGCTCTTCCAGCTATTGCTGGATCTTCTGATTCAGCTTCTTTGACATCTGGGCAAATGCAGGTTTAGCTCACAAAAAAAGAGGTCCAGTTTCTCCTGAAGATTGCCCCACTCATAGAAATTAGAGGCTGAGAGGCAGAAAAAGATGACAGGGGTTCCAGTTCTTCCTTGTGGTGTGCAGCTTAGCTTCACAAGGGCTTAGCTTTCTCTTGCGTCTCTTACTTCATGTCCATCTCCTTCCCAAATGCCGGCCACATGCCACAAGGATGCAACACCAGACACAGAAACAGTGTGGACTGTGTAAACAGCTCCGACAAAAATTTTCTAAGATCAAACCCCTACAAGAAATCCCTTATTTTATTTTATTTTATTTTATTTTATTTTATTTTATTTTATTTTATTTTATTTTATTT